>JAVCKT010029864.1:0-21498 GCA_032273925.1 Rhynchotus rufescens | reverse complement strand
CGCTTGGACGCAGCCCTGTGCCACGTGCTCTAGGTGACCCTGCGTGTGCAGGGGGGTTGGACTAGATGACCTCTGAGATCCTTTCCAACCTTAAGCATTCTATGATTTTAATTAGCTGTTCTTTATCTGCCTTAATTTTAATGTTTCCAAACAGGGTCACGCTCATCCATATCATAGCTATAGGCACCTTATAAAGCAATTTAGATTATCACACAATCTGTACCGAATCGAGACAGAATGACTTCTCTTCTGCAAATGCTGCTCTCTCTTCACTGGTTATAAAGCAAGCATAAAGGGCAAGCTTGAACTACGCAACAACATCTGAGATGGCAAAGTGAGGTGATATGAACACCATCAGGAATGTCACCCAAAGTTTTCAAAGTTTGGGTTATAGATTTAATTTTTTATAAAGTATGAATAACCTCTCAGATTAATGACTCAGTTTTTGGGTAAATATTCAGAGATAGGGTGGGTTTTTTTTTGCAGGTGTCCAAATTCTCTGAAAGTCAATAGGACTTAAATGAAAAATGCTTTTCAGATCTGCACCTTTATACCAAAATCAGTATATTCAATCCTTCTCAATTTTCTCTGACAGGCTAATGCAGATGTAGGCTTCCTGGATCAGGTCTATTCTCTATTACTGTTATGAACAGCACATAAAATAACAATGCTTTAATTTATTTTTTTTTCTAGAAACTATTTGTAATACAATGGATAAATAGCACTAGCAGTAAAATATATTGTGTATTTTCATAGTATATTTATTAGCTCAAATAAGTTGCTCTACTATCTGCAATCTACCCATTTTAATGTGCACTTGCATAGTATAGAATGCAATAGGTGTATAGATTGCTCTATAACATGGAAAAATATGCCACAGAAAAATTATTACTCCACTAAATTTCCTATGCATTTGATCTTATAAAATTTTACAACACCCCCCTGCCCCTCACTTGGAGTTATAGACCATCTGACTTTTCAGTGAAGATTATTAAAATGAATATGGTTGATGTAGGAGGGGACAAAAAACTACGTTTTTAGCAGTTTTTACAGCATTTTAGGTAGGCTACTTTATTTACTGGTGTATTTTCAAACATAGTAACGTTGAGACTGCTGTGGAGAAAATGCCTTCATCACCTCTCCTCTCCCTTTCCACTGAGTCCCAGCAACATGAAAAGGAAGAATTCTTCACTGCATTTTTCTCTTTTTATTTTCTTATTATTTGGAAAGTCAAAGGCCTTTTATAAATGATAACAATATCTCAAGAACTCATTCACGGCCCCAGATCTGAGAGGTCTCAGCAAGGAAGCAGGTTATGAATGTATGCAAGAGGCCTTGTTGTAAAACTGCTAACAGCCCTGAGCCAAAGTGCACAAGATAAATATTGAAACTGTGATTCCTACAATCTGTAGCTTCAAACAGGGCAAGGGAAAAAGCATTTTCTAAACTTGCTCACTCTTGCAGCCCCATTAAATATAAAGCAGCAAAGTAATACGTTTGTGCTCCTTTTTCCAGCTGTGACAGACAATATTTTATACCTTGTTGATCATTAATCATGAGGTGCCAGGCGTAGTTCTCATATAAAAAGAAGTAATAAGGATGTATTCACATAGGTTAGAAACTCAAGGTGTTGTTGGTACCTTCAGTGTGTTGTGTCATGGCACAATAGATGATGCTATTTCCTATTGGTGTTAGAACTCACTAGAACAACGTTTGCTCCTGTCTTCTCCTAAGGTTTAGGACTCTGAATTATGATCTAGGTAAACCTCTCAAGAAGATTCCCTCTGATCTCCTTATACTTTTGATCTGTCAATTTATCTCTCCATGGACAAGAAGGATTTTCCTTCCATGAAAGAGAGAACTCAGTACATTCTGGATGGCTAGATGACCAAAAATCTCAGCCCTGTCCTGTTGAGTCCACTTCTATGTGAGATTGATCATCTCTTTCATATCTTATATACATCAAAAACCTTCTGACCAGTCTGTGCCAGGAAGTGGTCAATGAGAGATCACAAAGCTGACAGGAGACAAAATGTTGAAATCCAGCATGCTTGCATATTCTTTTTCTTTCTTTTGTGCTAGATATTTGTGCTGTCTTCTCTTCCCAATTCAGTGTCTGTTTTGGCACATGTAAGCAATGGCATACACAATATCTGCTTCCATTCTGTACTTAAGATCTGATCACCTTGCAGCTACAGCTCTGGGTCTACAGCAATGGAGCTCCCAGACTGGTTTCACAGGATCACAGAATGGTTGAGGTTCGAAGTGACCTCTAGGGATCATCTAGTCCAACCTCCCTGCTCCAGCGGGGATACCCAGAGCATGAGGGTGGCATCCAGGTAAGTTTGGAAGACCTCCAGAGAAGGAGACTCCACAACCTCCCTGGGCTGCCTGTTCCAGGGCTCTGTCAACCTCACAGGAAAGAAGTTCCTCCTCACGTGGAGATGGAACTGCCTGTGTTTCAACTTGTTCCCATTACACCGCTTGTCCTGTTGCTGGCCACAATGGAGAAGAGCTTGGCCCCTTCCTCCCTACATTCTACCCCGCTCAGGTACTTACACATGTTGATCAGATCCCCTCTCAGCCTTCTCTTCTCCAGAGATACATTAGTTTACACTAAAAATTATTATTACTAGTTTACACTAGAAATACACTAGTTTACAACCTTGCAAAGTTTAATGGTCCAGGTGTATGAACATATCTTGACTTCTCACGTCAAAACTCAGCCAAGAAAGCTCTTCCAAAGATAAAAGCCCCAAGCTTTGGCAGGCTATCTTCCCTTCTTTCCCCTAGCAGACACTAATATTTTGGGGAAAAGAAAAATACTTGCTGAAGGATGATTTCTCTTTCACAGTGTGACTTTTGAATTCAAAGCAAAATTTCCAAAGGCAGAAAAGGCAGCAAGGGGCTTGACTCTCAGCGAAAGTCAACAGGAGCCGAGTGACAGACTGTCATTTTTAGTATATTCTAATGAGAAGTAGGAGCCTAACTGCACAGCATCAGAGAGACCTTCACACTCCAGGCTGACTTCAAAGGGAGTGGAAGGAGAGCAGAGCCTAATCAGGCTTTTAAGCTGCAACTCCCAGCCCAGAAAAGAAACCTAAGCAGCAAGAAGAAAATCTTGTGTCCAAACCAAGTTAATTACTTGCACAGGAAAATTATAGCTATCCAAATCAAAGCAAGCACACAGCGTAAGGCAAGTTCTAGCTGCTGCAATATCTAAGTCACCCCCTTGCTGATGGAAACTGCTACAATCGAGTGTCCCTACAAAGTCTCACAGGAGTTTTTACCCTGTTTCCAAAACCTGTACTTACAGGAAAAAGCCTGTATCGCTGTACTTGGTTTTCAATACTTACTGTTTCTGCCCACAACAGAAGTGGTCACTCATTAGAGTCCATTCCTCCTCCTTTTCTGTTTTCCAACACCCTGCAAGAGCATCACAAGGAGGAGGCTCTTGCACTGACACGGGCCTGCAGGTCCAGCTCGGAGCTACTTTCCACAGGCCAGGGGCTACTCTGAAGCCCCGACACCAACCAATTTGAGATGCACGAGCTCCTGGCAGCAAAATAGTTATTTCCTCAGAGCTTCTTATTGTTTTCAGCAGGCCATGAATTCTGTTCAAGTTCAACGTCAATTTATCAGCCAGCATTACTTGCAGCAGCTGACATCATGAGTGCAATCGTTTCCAAAAAAAAAAAAAAAACAGGGAAATTATTTCTGCCTTTCTCCACTGTGATTCCCCTTCCCTCCAGATGAACGCAGTAAAGGGAAGGAGCTTTGAGCAGTCTGAAATCACAGACTGCCTCTTTCTATGAAAGCTTCCTAGTTGTCCAGCAAACCTCTCTACCTACCACAGCAGAACAATATCAGGTACTAGAGAGCAAAAAGAGAATATAAAGAGAAAGCATGAATGTGCAAAACAGAAATACTTTCCAAGTGCAACCTCATTCCTTCCCTGTCTCTGCAATACTTCCTTAGGGTTTAATGCAGCCAGGTGCCTGGGTGTGCTGGCCACTCTCCTCCAAAGCATTTTGGTATCTGCTGATCATTAAGCTCAGGCAGGTTGGTGCAGAACAAAGTGCTCTGCCGAGAGGAAGCCGGAGCCCCAGCGCCCACCAACCTTGGAGCCACAGTGCTGAGCCGCTGCATGATACGCCCTTCCTTACATAAATAATATATATATTTTTAAATCAATAATGGGGCAGTGTGGCCTAAAATTAATGATGTCCTCAAAAACAAGGGACTGTTTCCATGGAGTTAGTTACTCGCTGTCAATACAAAAGTGTTTCAACTTCAGCTACAATCAATCTTCAATTTGGAGTTAAAAAGCAGCTCAAAGGCCACGGTTTCAACAGAATAAAAAAACATGGTGAGGTGCGTGACTTGTTTTAAATACCCATTCTGAAAGTTAGCATTACTTAGCATTAGCATTACTACACTTTTTCCAAAAGAACTAAATAATCATTTTTAAGCCCCCAAAATAGAAACAAGCAAAGATGCTTCTGCAGAGACTCTGAAATTTCTGTACCTGCCCTTGAACTCCTGCAAGCTCTTCGCTGATTAAAGAGACATGACTAATCCTAATCACCAGTAAAGGGACAACACCACGTATTTACATCCCAATCGTCTATGGAAAAGTACAGGAAGCAGCTTCACACTGCAGGGTAATACCTGGCTCTATTGGAGCGATAGGAACCGGAGGCTATGGCTGTATGTCTTCATTATGTTAAACCAGACAATATAGGACTTCCTACTCAGAGGCTATCACCTTCAAATTTGAAGCATTTTCTAGGTAATGAGTATTAAGCAGTTTTAGTTCGCTCAGCTCAACAACTTGCTATTCATTTCAGCACTTTAATACGATGAAAGGCCTTGCCCTAAATGTTATCACAAGACAATGAAGTAGCTATAAACATTCTATGCGAATGAGGGTAGTACTCTAGTAAATGAAAAATCTTTCATTAAGATGAAAAGATTTTAAGCATTAATTTCAAATATATTTCATATCTTCCATCCTACTATGTGTTTACTGCTGATTCATGGTGTTTATTAATAAAAAGTGAAAATTAGATTATTATAACTATTACATGAATCTTCAGCACGACTTCCAACAAGTTAATCAGGTAACAGTATAGTGACAGTGATGACTGAAGTAAGCTAAAGTGGCTGCCACCTTATATAGCAAAACACTGGCAATATTCACATTTGTGAAACCAAGAAGTTAGTAATACTCATAAAGTCCATAGCAAGAATGGGAAAATTAGATCTGTACCACTAAGTACATGAACAGAGTCCCTGGGAAACTTGCTGTGATATCCATGGAGGAGGGTCCCTCTGCACACCTTCAGCCTCTCCGTTGCTTTGAAACGCTGCTCGCAGCAGCTGGGGCCGGGCCAGCAGGTTTCAGCAATCTGCAGTTTTTCACGCCACCAAATACATCCAGATAATTTCACTCTGGAGCAGGGCAGGAGGGATGAATTTTCCCTAAACCCAGCAAGTGACTACTGCAAAATACGAGATTTATTACAACCAAGTCTTGTAGGATTTGACATTTACTTACACTGAAAATCAAGTGTTGGAATCGGTGTTTATTTTTGTTGCTGACATTTATCATAGTGATAACTTGTGGCCAGCTTCAATCTCTCTTCACTTCAACGCTCTAGCTCTTGAGCAGTGACTTTCTTCTGAACCCTGAGGGACGTCCTTCTGCTCAGAGGCTAAACTGCAGTTTTGCTCCGTTAACTGCCTGGCCCTGCTGCAAAGCCAAGCACCCACAGGGCTGTCTCCCTCTGCCAGCCCCTCAGCACGGAGAAAGGCACCGCAGGCAGCTGCAGCCCAGCTCCCTGCACATACACACCAGCAGATTTCTTCTAGAAGCCAAGCTAAGGAATACCTTTTTTTAGAAGATATTATGCTATGTATCTACACTTAAAACCTTCAAAGGAGGTCTACCATTTTTCCTTTTTATAGCTCCAAACTTTAATTGTTCTCACAAATTACAATATTCACTCTTGTTTCAGAGATGCACGAGATTCAGTTTCAACTTCTCATATTGCAGTTGTCCATCCGACTGAAAGGGCCTTTGCCATCACATATCTTTAATACAGGTCAGAATTTATATGCAATGGTTCAGTCATCTCAATTCCCCCTTTGTCAAATAATAATGGACTAATTTCTTATTATGCCAGAAATATTATGCACTGCACAGTCCCAAAGGTGCAGGATTCTGCTTTGACACCAGATAAGAAATTTGTCCCTTTGTCATTTTCTTTGTAGTAGTCACAGTTCTACACCAGTGACTAGATGGTCACTAGCATATTAAACCACAGCACCAGTACCACAGCATATTAAAATCAAGCAATAAAACAAAAACACAGACACATAACCAAAATACATACATGCTGTTGTATCACTTATTCTTAGATAAGGTAATGCCTCCATTTCTGCATTTATATGAGGATGCTGCATATTCCCCGTTCTGACACCAAATGAAGAACCTTACTATATTATTTCAGTTCAGACTAAAATAGCCAATTCTAGAATTTGCAAGTGATAATCAGATAACAAGGCAGATTTATGCCACAGAGAGGGTAATTTACAGATATAATTCTACCTTGCAGATGAAAATCAAAATTAAAAATAGATCAGCACTCTTTTCAGAGCAAGATGTAACAGGACATTATGACAGAAAAGCAGACAAATCAAGTCTTCAAACAGAAGGTTTAAGAACTAGCTGCTTTCTGAAGAATAAATTGCACTTTTACTAGTTACAAGAAAAAAAAATGGACTTAAGCCTAAGGATTGATAATAATGTAGGATTCTTTTCATTGTATTTAAAGCTGACCAGTAATACAAAACAAAACCTTAAAATGATGTCTCTGCTGCAGAGAGGAAGCAGCTCAAATCTGATCTTTGCTCAATACTTTTGCATCCCTCTCCATATATCTACCGTATTTCTTGAGCCCTTTTCATCTAAATAAGACTACAGATACAAAAAGTAAAATACAGGATAGGCAATAAATTCCCAGGACTGCAAGATGTAACACGTATAAACAGAGGCTCCTGCCGGATCTATCCCTTCCCCGTCTGACAAGAGCCTTTGCCGGCGCGGTGAAATGCATCTGAATGAAGCGTGCACTGCTGAAATGCCTGGGTAGCAAAGGAAAAGGTCAAACCCAAGGAAAACCATGGGAACACGTATCGAACACAACATTTGCACCTTTCGCTAAAAATAACGCAAGGGGTTCACAGGCAACAGCGTAAATTAGTGTCTCGATGTGGGCTTGTGCAACCCTTTAGCACACATACGTGGGGAAAAAAACAGTTATGTTTATCTAAAGCACAGTTTAAGAGAGCTCTCAGATTAAAGAAAATGATGCCCTTTCACATTCTATTTAAAGAAAAAATATACACACAGGAAAAATCTCAGGCTACGTGGATGCCTTAATGGCCACCAGTACAGGCATGCTCTAAGCTGCTGGACTGGGGACACCTGGCTACACCTATTGCCACCACCTGCCTCCCAGGTCAAATGCAAGCTCAAAATCATCCCATCACTTACAATTGCTAAGGATATCTTTTTTTTCTTTTCTTTCTTTCCTTCTCATGTAGCTGGGTGTCCTGGCCAACCCCAGATCTGGTAATTACCCTGGGGTGCATCTTGCTGCCCTGAAGCCGCCCTCAACATTTATAAATGGTTTCCATTTTCTTCCCTATGGTTACAGGGAAAGTGGTGCAAACGTGTGCGTGCCCATGTTCCCAAACTCCCCAAAGCTGCCCTTGCAGCTGGAGCTTCACTGGAGTAACACACACACACACACGGAGAGGCCCTTCTCCTGAAACCTGTCTAATCTATACAAGCCAATAAATTCTTCAGTAACCCAACTTCACACTTCTGATTATAAACCTAATCAGTCTTCCTTAACATGACAGGAAGACATAGACCAGGAGACAGAGATGGATCTGTCTCCTGCTGGTGGCCCTGGAATTCTCCCAGATGGATGAGAATTATATTTATTACTCATATAAATGAAAAATACATTGTTTTTCTCACCTGCTCTGATATAAGCTACATGCTTTTGATGCAAGCTATATGCTTCAAATGCAGAAGCATTTGGTTGGCTTTGGTAAAAGAAAAGAAATTCATGCACTAAATGGAGAGAAACATGAAAGTGATCAGGAGGATGGGAGATGGTTCAGTAGCACCACAGGAAAGAACTGAAAAACTAGGGAGAAGGGTAGAAAGGTAGGTACAGAGATCGGAAAAGAGCATTCCATGGGAGAAATCAGAGCAAGGGAAGGAGTTCTCAACAAGACAGTCAAAAAGGAACAGAAATTGAAGGAAAACCAGAGGCTGCAACTGATAGATCTCCATGTCCACGGCCTCTAGATGGAAACTGCGCACGGAGAAGCTCCGGCAACCTTGTCCTCACTGAGATGGGTACAAGCTTTGCTCTCAGCAGGGGGGTTTTCCTCGCTGTTGGGGAGCCCCGAGCTCTGTGGTGCCCTGACTGACCCAGTGCTGCCCTGGCAGGACCTGGCCTGGGTCTGTCGCACAGGCCGCTCTCCTCCCTGCGTGGGGAATCTCCTCCTCCGAGGCTGCTCCTCCAAAGGCCCCTGAAGGCAACGTAGAGGCTGCTGCTGGGCCCCATGGCCCTGAGAACACAGAGGCAAGATGTGAAAACCACAACAAAAACAAAAACACTCAAACCCTCTCACGCTGCTTAGCTGGGTAATGAGAACTGTGAGGGTCTGGGGGCTGCCACACACCGCGAGCTTTCTGTAATGCCTTTTTTCAGTGTTTTTTTCAGGCACTTCTGAAGCTGAGAGAGTTTTAAATTCTTACCTTGCACAAAAAAAGACATATAAAAACCCTTTTAAATTCATCTTTGAAATGAAACTGCAGGGCATTTTATAATTAGCTACTAACCCAGGGAGAAAATGCTGCTGTGCATCTGGGCAAACATTTTTTTTTTAATTTTTTTTTTTTAATGAAAAGGGCAACTATTCAGAAAATATATTAACTCAAATAAATCACCGTTCCCTACTGGTACAGGCTGATTATCCCAATGCCTCAAAATCAGTAGCAGTAGAAGACCAGTGTTAGCTCCAACTAAGCAAACTCCGTGCCCAGCAACTTTGATGTCGAGCATTAAAGTAAAAAATGGCACTCAGTTCATAACAGTTTCCAGTAATACTGTATTTGTTACTGATAGCAGCTACAAAATGCCCAACATTTCCTGCACACACGACCTTGCCCAAAGATGCTCACAATCAATTCTAACATAGGATATCTTCCCTTTCGCAAAGCTTGGAAATGAACGAAGAGAGACAACCAGGGAAGAAAGAATCATCCTTTCAGATTACAGCTGTTTTTGAGGTGGTCATCTATTGCATTTTAATAGTGTCAGAAACATAGCAAATAACATGTGCCATTAAAAATTCCACAAAAAGACACTTCAGAATATATAACATTTCTTAGAAATAATAGATTTGCCTTTTCTTCCTCTCTCAGCATATATACCCCTTAATCGGTCTCCCCCCATTTCCTTTCCTGCTGGAAGGGAACATTTCCTGTCTTGCACTAGAAAATATGAAACCTTTAAAACAAGAGAGCTCATTTTTCCACTTCATCAGATGCTACTGCTGTTCGCACTCATCCCAGGGAATGCTTCCTGCGGTTGGGTCTGCACGCGCGCTCATTTTCCCATGCCAAGAAGGCAGCTCTAAATGCCAAAGACAGAACGACTTCCTCCTCCGGGCCAGCTCACGTGAAAGTCAGCTGGAAACCACCGCTCCGGTCGCTGTGCAAAACCACGTAGAGAGCAATAAAAAAAGGGTGATGCCAACTGCAGTAAAAAGAATCTCTGTTCTCCTACCTAGTCCTTTGAGATTAGGAAAAGGGGCAGCTGTCGCAGAGTTACTCTAAATTTTAACTGTAAATCAGCCTCAGGATCCAATAACCAACTGCACGTCTCTGTCTAACATTGGAGACAGAGGCTCTGGCTAGTCAGTTATTTTATTGCTTTCCGTGAGGGATGCTGCCTGTAAGGGCTCCGCAGGATGCTCTTGGTTCATTCAGTTCATACTGGTACATGCCTGCTCCCAGCATTAACAGCTCCACAAATTCCTCTTTCCCACTGGAGGCACCCAGTACCGTCAGGTGGCCCCAGCAGCTCCAGGGATCCTGTTTTCCTTGCAGGAATTCAGTCGCGGGTGCCAGGTTTTTCTAATCCATGGCTTTCTTTTCATTAAGATCTACATCACACGACCTGTATTTGGTGGACCTGAGCCAAAAGGGGGTTCGAGTCACTGCTTCACAAAGAACACACTTTTCTATCAGGTAACCTTATGCTAAAGGTAGATATTGCCAGAGCTGTTAGGGCCTCTTCCTTAAAACACACAACAGGCCCTGCATTAGAGGAGCAGCTGGGACAAGGAAACGCTCCAAAGCTGCTAGAACCAGGAAGGCTCCAGGGAAGCTAAAGGACAATTTTCACTAGACAAGAAGTGCAGCTTTAAACATGCTAGCTGGTGGAATAATAATTGTGTTTTACAGGACCGCTGTGCAATACTTTAAATGGTGCTGTAAATTTTTCCTCTCAACCTGATACGTGTGGGGTTTTTTTGTGGTAGTTGCAAATAGAACTAAACAAATAGAATCCTACTTGTGAAGCTGGAAAACTTGAATCCAGATGTACAGAGTCCATAGAATTCCAGATTTCTCTAGATACAGCAAGAGAATTATTCCCAACCCTGAAAAACCTCAGGTTTTGCACAATGATAGTCTCAGTGCTTTTTCTTTGCCTGTCAGCATTTCCAGCTTCTGCAGCATCAGAGAATACGAAACATCTACTACTTTCCACTGACTGACAAAATTAATTTGATTAACTTACCAACCGTGTGCTTTATATTCTTCAGAGATTTTGCATACCCTCTTTGTCTTGTAAGGAAATTAAACAATTAGAAAAATCTTTTGCTAAATGTATTTGGTGAGATAACAAACTCTGATCAGAATTAGCTGTGCTATTGCAGCTAAAGACAAGGGAGGTCCTTCCTTACTCAAATTTATAGTATTATAATTGAGTATGTCAATTAAGATTTAACCAAGATTTAGTAGGCAATAGCTCAGCCTAATTATTGCAATGGCACTGAGGCAAAAATATGGCCCTTTGTTTTTTCCAGAAGCTGAGTCCATTTTACCAGCCATTTTGCACAGCAACCTTTTCTTTACTGAACGACCTCACTTTTACACCATCAGGCTAGAGGGTGGTACAGTTCCTCCTCTAACTCATGCCACAGAAAACTGTATTTCTTTTGTGGTTAAATATATAGACCCATACACGCACAAATATATATGCACACACACACACACACACATTTTAACTATCCATGGAAGAGGTGCACATAGTTTCCTTCTCATAGTCTGAGGCTAGAGCTCAGGGTACCACAAGTCGAAACTCAAACTCCTGAAACTCGCGTCTTGCTCCTGCTGACAGGACATAACTACAGGACTCTGAAGTTCCTGGTAGGAGACACATTCCTGAGGTTCCCAACAAAGCTCACAAAACACGAGAAGCCTCATCCTTAAGTGATTAATGCTCCTTGAATGAAATGGAGCTTGACAATGTGAAGGATGCCCTAAGAGCAAGCCTGCCTCTCCAATGGTCAAAGGCCACGCATCTGTCAAATAACCTGCTGATAGCAAGTTGATGATATCAAGCACTGATGATTATTTAATACTGTATTGATGACAGATGAGTAGAACTGTGGTTTCTATGAGAGAGAAAAAGAGCATGGAATTATTCATAGCAGCTAATGATTGAATTAAGGGCCTCACATTACTTCAAAAGCAAATCAAGGAGGAGGAAGATCCACTTCATTTGTATCTTGTCAAGCGATCAATAGCACAGATAACCTACTGAGTAGGAGATGCATTTGTTTCCTATTAGAGGAACACGGAGAAGTCTGGTGTCCCGGATTACAGGACATCTATATGTGTTTGATTTTTTTTAGGAGTGTAACAGCCAAATCGGTGCAACTTCTCATTGCTCAAGCAAACGCTGTCCCTCTGCCTTCACCCATTCAGTGTTAAGGTCTTCATAAAAAACTCTGAAGAGCTCTACTGCTAGGAACTCTTCAACAGAATTACAAGAATTAACTTACCTAGGTATTTGACTCACTGCTGCTTCTTCATAACACAAACAGCCACCTAAAATTATCCCAAATGGAAAGAAATTAAGCTAAAAGGATGCATTAGGGATATGTAAAAGTTGCTGACTTCCCACAAGTTTTCACTAATCAATTATGCTTCAGAGTTGTCCTTGTGTTCCCCAGATGAGGACCTTTCCAGTGTTGTCTCTAAATAAGAGCCAGAACATGGGATTATTTTTGCAGTTGTTTAGAGAGTTAAGATTATATTAGCTGTATGACAGTCACATATTGTTCTATAGCATAGAAGCATGAAATAAAACAAAAATAGAGGGAATAGAAGAAGGAAATCATTGGGTATTTAAAACACCATTTAGCCAATTTACCTACATCATAAACTACTGTCATTAATCATCTCTCACGGAGATGTCTCTTTTCCAAATAACTTCCTCAGTGAGATTTACCAGAAGGCTTTTAAATGGCACTATTACAAACCAAACATTAACATCAATTAAAAGGTTTTAGAAAAACAGTGATCTTTCTCATTTCCTATGGTTTTGCCAGTATTATTCTATCCTTTCAAACTCTTACTAAAGCAAACGGGATTTTTTTTCACCAATTAGAAAAGCACAGGAAAGATTATCTTCTAGTGGCTAAGACACAATTTCAGAAATCTTATTCTAGGCACCATTTAAATGTCCATGGATGTACACCTTCATTTAACTGCAGTGTTCTCACGTACAAGTGAGTTTCCCTCAGATATATATTGGGAAGCAGGCAGGCAGTCTTGATCAGGTAATGTTTGCCAAGGATTTTGTTTCCCTCAAAAAGACGAAGAGAGAGAGATATTAATAACAGAAGTAATTTAGAAGTGTGATTACTTGCACTTAAGCTAAGCCATCAAAAAAAAAAAAATACACTCCCACACACAGACATGAGGTCATTTCCACTTACTCTTTTGTGAAAGAGGGAGAAAGGCACATTCAGAGGACAAGTCACCCATTTCGGGCAGGACAAACTGTCCTCTGAAAGGGAGTCTCCCTCCACAGACTACCACTGTCAGGCAAAACCACCTCCAGTCTGCATTATGATCCACAAATCATTCTTTACATATTGGTTATCTAATTTAATCATGAGCTCATGAAAACTGACAGTTTACAGTTTTAAACATCCAAATGTGGGAGGAAAAAATACAAGAGTACCATAAATCACTCATTTAAGAATCTAAAATCCATTTTCTCAAAAGCGCTTGGGCTATTTAAGCTCGCATATACAGAATGTAGAATGGTGCAGAAAGTGAAATTTGTGACTTCACCAGCCAAATTTATTTATTTCTATCCTTATATACATTTCTTAAACACACACCTAAACCAAGATGACAAAGAATAAAAATTGCATAAGCAATTCATCACTGAAAGTTGCTCACTTTTTTAGCATTTTAACAATTGTAGGAACAACCTAAACCATTGTAGGCTCCTGCTTGTGAGAATCCTGCTTCAGGTAGAAGAACTTCCTTGTGTGAAAAAGAGCTTTAGCATCAAGAAGAAAAACCAGCCAAGCGAAGGCTAGATCAGGGTCAACACTGAGATTAAAAGAAGAGAAAGGAAAAACAAAAAGGAAAAAAAAAAAAAAAGACATTTCCCTCTCTTTCTCCACCTCTCTCCCCTTTCGGCCATCCTATTTAAGAACCAAAGTTTACCCCCTCTTTCCAAGCATAAAGACATCTACCCTGGGCAACACCACTTATCTGCAATAACAAAAAGAACTGTCAGGAAAACTTTGCAAGCCTCTACCCACCAGCACTGGGAGGCTGAAGGTCAAATTAAAGATGATGCTTCCAGGCATTACAGCAGAGGAAGAAAAAAAAAGGGGGGGGAAGAAAAAGGAGGAAAAAAAAGGGGGGGAAGAAGAAGGTGCAAGCTCTGCGTTATTTTTTTTGCTTAGACAGCCCATGAAAGAGCTGTAGTCAGTTCTCAAAGGAGCAAAATGTAAAAGTAATTTTAAATTAACGACTAATTTAGCAGTTTCACTTGTAAAACTCAGAAAATCATTATGCGCTCAGAGTTTATGCAGTCATTTCCAGGCATGCCATTCTTCATTCATAGCCAAGCAGTCGCATTCCCTGCTTTAGGAGAAAAAAACTCCTCTCATTCACAGCTTCCAGGCCGTGACAAGAGCTTCCACAATAAATAATAATTAGAGCCGAGACAGAGGCTCCTCCCGCCAGCGCTACTCTGCTGCTCAATGGAATTTCACGCATTTATTCCGGGTGCCAAGCTTGGCCTCGAGGCAGCAGGCAGAGGGACACGTACCTCCCAGGCAGCTTATTGTTCGCCTGCTAGCAGAGCGCCGCGGGTTCACACTCTTGGGCAAAAAAAGGAAAGTACCTATTATTTAAAAAAATCTTTTTCAAATTTTATTTTTTTCGATTTTTTTTTTTTTTTGAAGTTCAAAAGACCTTCAAATCAGTTTAAAACTAACGGTGCTTTGCCCTTCTCCAACGGGAAGGGCCACTTTGTGGCCTACGTGGCACTCAAGCAGGCCCTTTCAAAGAGCTCCGAGGGCTTCCGCGGGCTCCGAGACGGCGGCGGCTGCATCGCAGGGCCGGGCCGGGCGGCCGCCTTTTCGAGGGGCCTGGAGGCGCCGGCACAAAGGAAAGCCGGCCCTTTGAGCCGCGGGTTTCCTCAATGAAGGCGCCGGATTCCAGGCCCCGTGCCCCGGTTGCCTGGCAGGGAGCTGCTCATTGAGGACTGAATCGCGGGTTGGGTGCCACAAAGGAGGGGAGCAGACTCCTGGGCTGCGCAGTGCGGCGAGGAGCACATCAAAGGCGGCTCGTGCAGGGGCTCCCCGGCCAAGGGCCCCAGAGGAGCGCGGCTGCTGCCCGCCACGGGCCGCCCACGCGCAACACGGGGAGACCTGCTGCCCCCCTTCAGGAGCAGGAAGGAACCAGGATAAACCAGGATAAATCCGACCCTCACGCTGACCAAAGGCGCTTGGAGGGGAATGCCGTCCTGACACAACTGGCCTCAGAGCCCACGGAAACCCTCCGGAACTGCAGCTCTGGGAAGGTGCTCCAAGTCCCAGAAACCAGAGACACAAGGAATGTTTTACATCATCTTTGTCTCCCTCTTCCTCCCACGAGCACAAAATTATTTCCTCCAAATACATACTGAAGGGCTTTCTGCAGTTGCACTTAGTGATACCTCTCTTTTCCAATAATGATTAATCCACATTCAAATCCACCCTCTGCTGGGTCCTGCTTCCATTATCCAGCTTTTGTAATCTTTATCACATAGGTCCTAATGATACCTTTTTGAGGTGCCTCAAGTGTCTTCTGATTCGGTCCAGAAAATATACAAGAATTTGTCATTTTGTGCCTTAAAAATAAAAAGGTAGAGTATGCAGGGGTGAGCTACTATATACACTCTTCCACATCCTTCAGCCCTTATAGCCCAGAAGGCACATAACCTCTTTTCTAAGAGGCAAAGCAAAACAGAGCTAGGACGTAACAGAGAAGAGATGGGATTGCAAAGACAGCAAGGAAAAAATCTGATAGAACAGCTAGTAAGTGTTTTGGGACTAAATTAATCTTTGACATATTGGAGGGCGCAAATCTCTCTGAATGCATTTTGGAACTAAACCGCATTTTGAATCAGCTGGCAAAATTCCACTCAATTGGTACACGGGCACAAGTAATATTTTACTTGGGATGTTAATGGATCTTGTGTTAAATTTATTATTACAGTCCAAGAATAACAGTCCAGGATGAACAAACAGGTGTAGTACCCAAGCTGGTAAATCTTCACGAGTATGCTCTGTCACTCTATACAGGTATCGAAACATTTAAGAATTATATCCTTTCTGAATTTTGTTACCTCCATAAGAAATTGCACATGATGACATTGTTGATATTTCTCCCACTTCTGTAGGGCCAAATTCTGCAGTCTTTTTTCGTAATACAAACCTCACTGAACTCCATTTTCCATACAAAATAATCACTTTCAAATATTTCAAATAAGGCTGAAATTTGAGGTTAATTAGCTGTAGTTAATATTAGTGTGTCAACAGTTTTCACTTTTCAGAAGCCACACAGTAGATTTCTATATCCTGAAATCTAATTTTTTTTGATTCTCTGGGCTTTTTATAAATACTAGGGTAACAAATCACACCCACCTGCTACATTTGCAGACGGCTATTCTGCCTCTGACAGAAATTGTGTTCCACTCTTTAAGCAATAAAGATACCCATGCCCCAAAGAGACAGAATCGAGACACAGAACAGAAATTTACTGAAGTTAAAGAGAATGTGGATGTGCTGAAAAGGACGTAAATGGCAAAGCAGTAAAAGAAATGTACTGTGAACAAGTTTGGATCTGAAAGCTCTACAAAAACCTTCCACCCTGGTTCATTACTATTGTTTCCACAGCAATTTTACAATTTAAAAGCTCCAAAAATACTAGGTTCATAAGAGACTGTGGTAACTCTATGTTTTACCTTTTGGAAACAATGCAGCGTATTTAAAACTATGTAGGAGGCCATCCTTATTATGACAATTGATGGTGATTCTAAGAAAAGTGCAGAAAGGCAACAGACTTGTCAGGAGAATTGCTTCTCCCTTTGTTGTTGTTGTTGTTGTGAAACACTTCTGTTTATACGAGCAGAGGCATTAGTGCATTTCATCTCCAGAATTTCAGGTGGAGACCTGGGTTCAGCTAGGTAGGTATTCCAATATTAATATTAAAAGTTATATTAGTCAATGGATAATGATCCATTATATAGAGGCAGGTAAAGAGCTTATTTAGAGAGTCCACTCTACAAGACAGCCAGTATTGCCGTAAGAGAGAACTGAATGCCAGTACTGTACATAATTCAACAGTGACCCAAGTTAACAGTGTGCTCTCATGGTTCCTTGAGTAGCAATGAGAGATTGAAACTCTCTGACATTTTCTGCATCTCTCCTATGGCCTTTAGGGCCTCTTTTTGTCCTTCATCACACTTAATTTCACATTTTGCTAGACTGTGTTTTTAATAAAAGCTATGCATGTTTGCAAAGCTAGTTCCAGGTTTCTCATTAAACATTCAAACTCTCCTGAAATGGAAGCAAACCAGGTAAGAAGCAGGGACTGTCTGCCAGACAGTGGATTACAGCTAGAAGAGCCTTGCTCTGTCTTTGTATCGCTAGATTACCACTCTGCCACTACAGAGATCCTCCCATAGCAGCAGCTTTGACGGATAAAACCAAGATAAAAAGTCAGTCAAAAGTGCTCATCCACCAGGGAGCATGCTGCATCCCATGGGATTTTCTCCTTTGCTTCTGAGATATCCCTAGTGCCAAGGGCAAGACCCCAGAAGAGCAACTCAAACCTCTGAACGTGGCCGCAGAGAAGGTACTGCCACAACAGCACCACTTCCAAACCACTGCTGTCACACAGAACAATCTCAGTCAAGAAACCAAACCACATTTTAATGTGAGCTTCTATTTATTTTGCTTAGTCCTGCCGCTGTTGTGAGACATGCTAAGCAGGTCTATGCCATGGGGAAAGGCACCACGTCAGTGTTGTTCCACCAAGGCCTTCAAGCATGACAGCTTCAATACAGTCAGAAGAGCTGCCTCCAGAAGAGCACCGAGAAGTGAGGGAACAGGACTGGGGCTAGAGAATCCTCCCAGCAGGTACCAGAAAGCAAACATGGGCTGTTTCAGACACAACCCCCTGAACTACCTTGCCTAACAGGCCTCAATATTTGGCCCTTGCTAAAGAGCATTTTCACTCTGAAGAGAGCAAGAAGATACAGCCAAGATGAAAATCAAAAACAGATCAGATCAAAAATAGATCAAGTCAATGGTTTAAACCATAGTAAACTGGATATTCCTGTATCTTTGAGCACTAGGAATAACAAAGTACTCATAGCCATTAATGTTATTAATAATCAAAATTTTGTCTGTTTTATCATCATGTTTGAGTCAGTGATTTGGCATTCTAAAGAATGTCAATATACTATCTAATAGAGCTAGTAAAAGTACCTACCATTCCATGAACATATGTTATATATACATAAACACACATAAACAAATACACACTCTCTGGCAAAGCCTTCAGATAGCAGGAAGCCCACGTCCAGATCTCTCGGAGACGATGCTCGTTGCATTTCACACACAACTTCCTGTGCATGCAGGAATAGGAAGCCCATCAAATCCCAGGACATTCTGCAACAGTCAGTCATAAAAGTTGCCTTTGTCTCCGGACGCAGCCCGGCTAGGTTCTGGCTCACCCTCAAGAGCAGAAAAAGACCCAAAAAGGGTAAAGCTGGGCAAACGGTACCTACCAAGTTCATTCCGTCTTTCTTCACAAGTAGCGGAAAAAAAATCTCCATCCAATCTTGTGGGTGAAAATCAAACACAAAGGTGCCTACGGGGCAGCTTTAACCAGTGTTCTGGGTAATTTACATGGATTTGTGTTCTCCGCTATTCCTTAAAAGAGGTGATTAACTGCTATGGAAACCCCGGCGTCACGTGCCCCACGCTCCCTCCAAAATACAGTGGCGATAGTGTACCCTCTTACTGAAACACACGGCTCTGAAGGGGAACAAACTCCTCAAGGGTTCCCATTGTTTGGCCACAATTAATCCTTTATAATAGAGCCTCTTCATCTGGGATGGGAGATTCTTTCCATACTCCGACTTCCTTTAAAAAAAAATAAAAATAAAAAAAAAAAAGATCTTGCAACGCTGTTTGCTCCATGGTTTTTGGAGTGCAGCTGCATGGAGTGGGAGAAGGAAGAAATGTTGGATGTAGAGAAAATTTGGAATATCTTATATTTTGGGGGTTCAAATAGGGAACTATTATTAAGAATCTACTTATGCTTCCTTTTCCTTTGCTGCTCTTGTATTTTGCTCCGCTCACTTTCTGGGTCTTTCATAGGAGACGCAGCACCCATCTCTTTCAGGACATCACTGCGCTCATAAAAATAGCTCATCTGCTTATTCTGTATCCACACATACAAATTAGCTCATTGCAAAGCACAGGGAAATCTCCACCCACCTGAAACCAGAAAAGAACTGGGATAAGCAGGAACCATCACAAGGAACATTTATTTCTACACTGCAGAAGCGCAGTTGGGCATGGAAACAACAGGAGACATAGATTATTACTGTGTTCTCCCTTTCTCACCTCTCCCAAGAATCAGGATTCAAAAACTGGCAGAATTTGCTGTGGAAGCTTCTTCCCTGACTTCCTGTGCATCAATTTCAGCAGCGACCTACGAACTCGGGTGCAAAACCCTGCAACCCTCTTTTTTGTTTTTTTTTTTAATCAACAAAGCCTCTACTCCTACATGTAATTCAACCTGCCCACAGAGGACACAGAACTTTTTTTTTCCCCCCCATCAGTCAGATATTGACTTGAATAGTATTTATCTACAAGCTTTATTAGAGAGATGGTGGCGGTATGAATGGTTTGGACTTCCCCAAAACAAGACCTGTCCCAGTGAAGACTAAGTTTGTAGATATATACATACATATGGACGCAAACACCCAAATACACAGGAAAAGATATATTTAGTTTTTCACTGTGCCATTTGCCAACATTATGATCACAAACACAATACTCTTCCGCTTGAGTCAAGAAAGTCAAACATGCTAAAATTCCTTATCGAAGATTTAAAAAAGTAAAAGTGCTCCTTCACTGCCATTCATTAAAAAAATAGCTTGGCAGGATGCTCAAAAATAATCTCAAATTTGCTAAAAACTGGTTAGACTGCAATATTCCAATTCTTAAAAAAAAAAAAACACACAATCCAAAGAGCCTTCTGGCCTTGAATTATAGTTTCTGTTATCACTTCAGTTTTCAATAGGATCAAATGAAGAATTGAATAACAGGTGATGTTCTCTATCTGAATGTGTTAATCCCGTTATTTCCCTTCAGAAACAGTGCACAACCACATTGTTTTATGTCTATTATCTTCTGCAACACCTGCTTTTCTCCTCAGCTCTATCTGCCTGTGCTTTTGGTGCTCTGACTACAACAGCCTTATCTGCAGCTGAGGAGAGGGAGTGCTGTGAAGCGATACACAGGAACTGCTCAGCATCTTTCCTAAGGAAACTTGATAGGTGAAAGGAATGCTTGCAGGATGTAGGACTGATTTGGGAAGCAGGGGTAAGGAAGCAATGCATGCACAAAGCTGCCCATCTGTTGACCCAGAGGGAGCTTTGGTGTGACGACTCCAGAAGGTGACCAAATTGGTGGATATTCTTGAGAAATTCTTTCTGCAACTTAAGCCAAGGGGTTGCTGATCAGAGCACTCCTTCAACCACACAGCTTTTGGGAAGGAAATATAGCGTGTTTGTACCAATTTCTGCACAAGGAGCCATACTCACTGAAATCAGCCCCTGACCAAAAATAGGTGTAAAAAGACGACAGCTGCCCACATATCTCCACGTCGTACTGCATTACACCTGCAATGCCACCCCTAACAGTGTGGCACAGAGCAAGGGATCATAGGCCTGATGGGACATCCTTCCACATTTGTCCACATCCATGCCACCTTGTTCCTCTCTTTGGGTGCTAACATAACCTCCCTCTCTCCCCCCATTTCTTTAAGACCTGGGCAACTGCTGACTGTTTACTCACCACTGAAACCCAGCAGACCTCATCTGGGCTCATCATCACTCTTCAGCAGCTGGGCTTTGGACTAGGGAGAGGGCAGGACAGCATGGGGAAGGCCAGGCTGAGGACCCTGTGGCAGCAAGGTGATGACTATACATTACTATACAGGTGAGCCAAATGAACAGTTATGACCACAGAAAGTGTGACCAGGGAAGTTAGTCCTTTCCGTTCCTTCTCTCCAGCTTCCTCTCTCCTCCAATCCCTATTTCTCTCATCAACTCATGCCCAGCTCCTCCCTCTTTTCTGCTTTTCAGTCTGGGAATTAGCTTAATCAAAACCAAGCAACAATAACCCCAAAAAAGCAACACATTTTTTTTTTCCCCTCTTGTCCAGGTTAACTCTCTGCCAGTTAAGTGAGCTGGAGCAGTTCACTGGGAAATCTGACTGGAACCAGAACTGGTCCAGCAAAAGCAAGAGCAACATCTGGCTGGGCACAGAGAGCAGACACAAGTGAGACCTCTGCTTTGGGGCACAGCTCACGGAGCTGCCTTCAGAGCAAACACATTCCTAACCGCTAGCTCAGTTTATCTTATCCTCTCCTATGAATCATAGAACCATATAATGCCCAAGGTTGGAAGGGACCTCAGGAGTCATCTAGTCCAACCCCCCTTGCACACACAGGGTCACCTAGAGCATGTGGCACAGGGCTGCGTCCAAGCGGGTTTGGAAGATCTCCAGAGAAGGAGA
>JAVCKT010029863.1:0-15884 GCA_032273925.1 Rhynchotus rufescens | reverse complement strand
CTTGCAAAGCAATCTGAAAGCAGCAGCAGCTCCGTGGAAGCCTGACACATTTTTTTCCACACATTTCTTGTGTATGTCTAATACTGCTTCTCTTGTTTACAAGCACTGATTATGTGTCCTGGGCTGTATTTCTCATCTGAGGAGGTATTTGTTTGCTTATGGTTCAGTTGAAGGGATGGGAATGTTGACATGCTGTACTGGTTATGCCACTGATTTCACGTACGTCGTTTCCCATGGATTAAACGTGTGGCTTTTGGCATGTCTCTTCCACAAAGTCCACCTTGACATGTTACCTAAGCTGGGAAGGGCTGCAAGGTCCGGTTTGCCTCTTGTTTTCTGTTGGCTTAGCTCTTTTGGTTGGGGATCACATTACCTCCCACACAGTATTATAAGCTTTGTTGGCATAAGCCTGTGCTGTAGGAGCTGCTCCATTGACCAAACACAGCTTTTATTGCTTATAATTTCTTTTTCATATGGTGTTCAGGTTGATACACTCTATTGATGATTTTCTGCCATTCTATAATATGAAGTTTGTCTGTGATAGCGTCTGCTTGACTAGCAAGAATGGTATGTGGATTTCTTCACCAGCAAAAGAAAACTTCAATCTAATAGGGCTTCTTACATGTTACCATCACTGTACATTTAATGAGGGAAAAGGAAAGAAAGGGAGTTTCCAAGGATTTTATCCCCAGCACCCATCTCTTGCATTGCCATGCAACCATCTTGTATTGACTGTGCACATCTGAGCCCTTCACTGGACTGTGGTGTTGAGACTTGGGGACTTGTAGGCCCTGAGGTGTCATCTCAGTGTCTCAAATTAGGGAAGGGAACAGGTCAGCCCTCAGAAATGCTAGATCTTCTAGCTCCAGACCTTTCTGGTTATTACTTCCATAAAATAATACTCCCAACATACGTACAGAGCTGCTGTGCTACAGCCTAATATTATCTCGTTTTGATAACAGAATGCTGTTTGTATCCCTTAGCAATATTAAATTAATGGTTTGATATAAAAAACTTGCAGTAGTATATGTAGCAGAATGGTGTTGTTTATTTTACAATGCTTGTTTGACTTGGCCTCTTTGCTACGAAGTTAAGTGGCAGTGCAACTCTGAAACAAGGTGGTGGCAATAGCCCTGCTGTAAAGCAAGGGGGAGGTTGGTTTTGCTTTGGGGACCTTGGGAAAGCAAAGGGCATGTATGCTTAAAAATTGAATTCTCTGCTAGGTAGCCGTAATTCCTAACTTATTGAGTACATTGATCACAGCTATTTTTAACTTATTTTCTAAATATGTTTGCAGTTCTCTGAATTGTTAAAATCTGCTCTTAGTTTAAGCAACACAACAAACAGCTGTTAGCTTTGCAATGTAGGACATGTTCAGTAGTTGTTAAATAGCTGATAAGATAAGCATCTTTGTTAAATAGCTGATAAGATAAGCATCTTTTTTAATCCTTGCACAGTTTTTTTAGCATTTAGTAGGTGAGCTTTCTGTTTGCCAACATCAGCGCTTTCTCTGGATATTGGAAATATCAGATTTGTTTTTTTTAATTTCAGAATGAAAGTAAAAAAACTGCCTATGATTCTAGCACTCCACTTGAAGAGATTTAAATACATGGATCAGCTGCATCGTTACACAAAGCTCTCTTATAGAGTAGTTTTTCCTTTAGAGCTTCGTTTATTTAACACCTCAGGAGACGCCACCAATCCTGACAGAATGTATGACCTTGTGGCTGTAGTTGTTCACTGTGGCAGGTATGTCTCTGTGCCCTCTAGCTCCTTAAATACATTTCCTTGAAACTAACTCATGTTTTACTAACAACGTTTTAAATTGTTCTTGCAGTACATAGTCTCAGGCTTGCTTTTTAACAGCTCTCTCATGCTGGCAGTTCAGGCAAGTTGTGTCTGTGTGACTTTGGAAAGTAAGAGCAGGCTTAAAAAGAGCTTACTTTCCAGGAAAGCTAAATGAAATAAAAGTAAATCTTAGAAAAGCATTTACTAAAATAGAATTAATTTTTAGATCCCTTGTTTCCGCTTGCTGAACTGTAAAAGGTTTTCTTAGAAGCTGGTGCCACCAAGTGGATTAAACTGCATACTGCTTATTTATTTTAAAATAATTTTATGCCCTGTGTAGGGCTTTATTAAAATTTATTTCTAGTATTGTGATTTTAATTCTGTTTTAATATCAAATAGAAAATAATACGCATTTTTAAGAAAAAAGCAGTCATGAGAGTCAGAAGTAGTACTGAGAGCTTCTGTTTGGAACAGTGAATTTTCATTTACAGCAAGTTACAACAGCACCCAGAAATGTTTGGAAACATCTGTGTTGTGAGAAACGAGACATTAGAATCAACACATTGATGTTGCATAGATTTAACTCAAGAAAGCTGTGAAGTTCTGATTTGTTGTGTGCAATAGTGCTATTTTTGAATTTATTTTTACCGTGTTAAGAATCTGTGTATTTTGTGTAGATTCTTAATTTGCTATGCCTGTAGCTATGCTTTTATGTTTTAACAATGTAAAGAAGCAGTGATTAATAATATTAAATGGCTAAATCTGTTCAACGGCTTGGCTTCTTGTCCTCAAAGCTGTTGTCTTCTGTGAGGCTTTTAGGGGTTCCATGCAACCTCTGTTTTTAATTCTTACAAAGAACTTAACAAAGATTTAAGATAGATTGTATTTTCTAAATAGTTGACTTTCAGAACTTGTTTTAAGTATTTTGCTTTTGAAATTTGGCTTTTCATTTTTTGGCTCTGAACCAGTTCCGTTCTGTGACAGGTATTATGTTTAAGTATAGCAATAAGCCTAGGGGACTGGAAAAGAAGTTTCTTTTCCATAAAGCCCGGATTAGCATAGCTTGTTTTTTTAAAATATTATTTACCTCCTAAATGAAAAGTAAATACAGAAACATTAAAAAAAAAGTATTGTTCTTGTGTGTTTTTTTTTTTTTATTTTAGTTTTTTCCAGACAAATCTTGCATTTGCAAGTAAAGTATTTCAGGCAGTTATTAAAATTTTGGAATTGTAGTCAAAATACTGAACAGTTGTGAATGTGACAAAACAGTGATTGAAGTAACTGCATTTTAATTTTGTCTTTTGAAATATATAAATAGTCTCTGAAATATTTACAAAATTGTGTATTTTGAACAGAAGATATTTAGCAGTGGAAAAAAAAAGCACTTTTAATATGAGCAGTTTGACAAAGTGTAAGTAGATCTAAGAAACGAAGTAGTCTAAGAAACTAAACAGTCTTAATAGGAGACAGTATTCAAAACTGGGAATTCTCACTTTGCCAGTAGGACCTGGAATATTTGGGGAGAGCAGTGGATCCTGCCTTTGCAGGCACAAGATTAATGCATCTTCAATCCTTTCTCTGGCAGTGGTCCGAACCGTGGACATTATATCACCATTGTGAAGAGCCATGGCTTTTGGTTGCTGTTTGATGATGACATTGTAGAGGTGGGTATTGCTTTTCTTTGGTGAGAACAGTGCAGACAGCAGTGTCCTCAGCTCCACGGCTGGCAAAGCAACCCCAGGGCCCCAGTGACAGCTAGGACCTAGGGTGATGTGCAGCTGCTCGGTATAAAATACTGCAGGACCTTGTTGACCACATCAAATCTTTAAATTCTGGCCTTCCTCTGGGCTTCGTTTTGTTATTTAACCTGCTTTGTGATGGTAATATTCCATTGCTACAGTAAGATCTTTCAACTTACGTCTGCTCAGACAAGCTTTTCCTTGACTTTTCTATTAACTTATCTGTAAATACTAATGTCCAAAATATTTACGCATCCATATGTTCCACATAGTTATTTACCAAATGTCACGTACCGCAATTGAACTGCTCATTGTAAGGATGAAAATGTATTGTTTGCCTCTGAGATTTCCTTATCAGATTCAAGGCCTGATGCAAAGTATCTAAATGGGTGCAGCAAAATCCTTGCTTGTGCTGAAATCTTTGCTTGTTCTGAAAAGAGATGTTATAGTCATTTCCCCTTTCTAAAATATTTGGCTAGTTTTTGAGCATCAGAGGTGCTTACCTAGTGATTTGGACAACTTGTATGACTATGGCAAGTTCCCTTTCCCCAGTTATTAAATTCTTAGTGTTAATTTCCCCTGTCATGGCTGAAGTACATGATTGTGTCATGTAATTTTGAAAATAGTGCTCACTTTAATATTATAAGTGTAAATATGCACTGTATTTTCCATCCAGGAAATAAGCCTGTCGTTTTAAAAGTAGCTGTAAAAAAAGCCCTGCTGTTCTATATTTGTTTTCTGTCAATCACTTCTATGTTGTGTCTTAGTTTATAGGTCAAAACAAAATTTCTTTTTATCTGCAAACACTCTTGGCAGTTTTATAGATGCATCGTTATAGAGCTTTTACATATGTGCTGTCTAGTATTGGATAATAAATTCAAGGAGCTGTCATAAGGAAGACAGGATGCAGTTTTTCTCTCTTGAAGGGATGCTTTTTTCTGAAGTTGCTTTTCTAACTTCAGTCATGGCGTTTTTTCCAGTTTCAGTTTTCTTTTACATAGTTCACTTAAAATGCCATAGAAGAGAAGCTCTTTCATCTGAATTTTCAACTTCTTTTGTTTTAGTGTTTCTCCTTTGAGATTTTGCCCCCCTCCCCGAGTCATGTGGCTATGGAGCTATGCAGCTCTGGAAGCTGCAGGTTCATTTTGCAGCTAGAAGCTTCCCTGGCTACTGTGTGCTCAAGTTGTTCATTTCCTATAGTATTTGGGCTTTGCTTCTCTTCCTTATGGCAGGCGAGTTTTGCATGAGTCTTCCAAGATCATGGGGCCTTTGGTAGGAACAGAGTTGCTCTTTGAACTGCTGCAAAGAGTGTCGCATAAGGATTCCTACTGGGTTAGTCCCAGGGGATCTTTTCACAAACCGTCCATCGTATCCTATCTGCCTTCTAGGCATTTGATAGACGTGAAGCTCTCGCCTTCCTCTGTGTAGGCAGCGTCACCCTTTCTCTTCCCTAGGCTCTCTAGAACTCACCGGAATTTCTGTCAATTCAGTGATCAAGGGGAAGAGAATAGCAGAGGCTGCTTCTCTTCTGCCCATCATACCAGCTCCTCGGAGAAGTAGCTGCAGTTTTCCTCATCTGTTCTCTCTCTCCCCACTTATCCTCAGCTCTGAGACTTAGTTCCCTTTCACTCTGACTTTTCCTCCTCACTGAGAAAATGAAGTG
The DNA here is from genome assembly GCA_032273925.1 of Rhynchotus rufescens. Lineage (NCBI taxonomy): Eukaryota > Metazoa > Chordata > Aves > Tinamiformes > Tinamidae > Rhynchotus > Rhynchotus rufescens. Next base: position 10,694 of record JAVCKT010029863.1, on the reverse strand, counting down.
AAGCTGCAGCTACTGTTGCCGCTTCCATCTGCTGCCCATGGAGATAGAAGTATTCTGAAGATGACCAAGGACTGTTTTCAGAATGTTTTGGAAATGTGTTGCTTGGTGTCATGTTAGTTGTTCTCAGCAGTTGGGTGACTCCAACCCCCCTAAAATGTGCATTCTGCAGATGTCTGGGGGTTCACCAGGGAAGCCTCTTGCTCTTCAGAGACGAGAACATGCAAACACTTTCTGCCTATAAAGCTGTGGACACTTACCTATAAACTGGCATATAGCGAAGCAAGTATCATTCCAAAGCTCCCATAGCTCAGAGGTAGAGATACTGAAAGTGAAACACACCGCAGGAAAAAACATTTGTTTTCCCCTTCCTTACAGTGAAGAGGTTTGTTGTGAGTGATAGAAATAGCTCTGAGGTGTCAACAGGAAGTGTTGTACTAACCTGGAAGTCTCACTCTTGCTCTTACTACTTACTTATTAGTGCCATGGAAGTACTAAAGTCACATTTATCTGTTCGGGCTTGCTTGAAAGGCCAATCTTGAATTAAAATTGAAGATAGATGATAATGAAACATGCTTCAGTGCATGTGAAAAGCAATTGCACCAAATTCAGGAGACAGATTGGATTAAAGGTGGTAGTGTGCCAAGCAAAGGAATCGAGAAATCTGAATAACTGATCTCTGGTTAGGTTTGTAAGTTGTCATTAGAGTAACTGAGTGATACATCACAGTGACTATGTTTACCTGAAATGGGGAGAAGTGTCTAGCCAAGGTGTTCTTCAAATTGAGGAAAAGGCAAAAATGATTGTAGGGCTTAGCTGAATGCTGCAAATCTCCAAACAGTTTTTGAGTGTTGTGAACGGTACACAAGGAAAATATTTGGTTTGGGAAGCCCAAGTAATTGTGTAGAAATGAGCCAAGGAAATTAAAGCTTGGTGACATGAAAAATCATCTTAATGCCAAGTAAGGCTATGCAGTCCTAAAAGTAGCTGTGAAATGACTGACTGCTTGTCACTTAAACTGTGGCTGGGTAAAGCTGGTTTACATATGTTGCAGAGAGCAAACTAAGGACAGCGAAAGAACAAAATCTGTATCCTCTTCCTTCACTTCCATTGTGTGGATAATGACATTCAAAAAGGGAGTCAGTTTGCCATGATAGAATACCTGTAGAATGAATTAATCTATATAAAATATTTGAATTGCATTCAGAATGAGTGGAAATGGTGGCGGAAATAGAATTGGTTGCATGTCAAATTAGTAAAATATTTGAATTGTCATCTAAATAAATCACAAATACTAAAAACATTTTTTTTTGCTATTTTTCTATTAAAATATGTTTCTAACAGGTTGTAGTGAACATTCATTATGCTAATAAATTGTGTGGAAATCCTTAAGCTGTAAATTACCACTAAAGTACTGTAGTAGTGCAGGTTCAATAAAGTGCTCAAAGGAAAAGAGAAAACAACAGTGTCTGATTCCCCACATCACCAGCCTACCTACCACCAAAACCAAAACTGTTCCAGGGAGAAATATCTGCTGTTATGTCTTGGAATCGATGCATCTTAGAGCAGCTTCGAGGAGCAATTCAGCACAGGCCCCCGTGCCTCTCTCAACTGGAGCGCAGCCCTTTCCTTTGAAAACTTAAGCAGAGGTTGCTCTTTCCTACTCCCTTCCCAGGCAAAACAGAGGAGTTGTAAGAGAGATGCTGAGATAATTAGATATTCTGTATATTTTGTTGTTATTTCCTCTGTTTTATTCTTTGGAGAATAAAAGAAAAGATGCTCTGTTATTTCCAGTCCAGTCTCCCATTGGTCCTACACATCAAAGTCTTGCTTTTCGGCGTGTTGTCTCTATGGATATAGAGTCTAAAGGTGTTTTAAAACACAGGGGACTGCTGAGTAATACAGGTCATGGGGAGTATTTTATTTCAGTGCTGCAATCTCTGTGCTTGCTCTTGCTTGATCACAGAATCAAATTCAGTAATGTGAAACCAATTGTTCTCAGGAGTTGGATCAAGACCATGCAACTGGTGTCTCTAAAACCTAATGCCCTATGGGCCTGGCTGCTTGGAGTATGAAAGGAAGCCTGCTTTTCTGCACTTTACATATAAAGCAAGGCATTTATTTCTGTTAATATGGAGAACAATTTCTTTATTTTAAACCACAAACCTTGTCTCAGCAATCTGATCAGTAAATCCTAATGCAAGGAAAGCACGCGTAAAGCTGGATGGTTGTCAGATGTGGTCCACATGTTTTGTGGTGTAGTCACTGGATGCGCTTGCAGGACTTTTCCAGATAAGAGGACCTCAAGAACTTTAAAGTGGAGAAAAATTTTTGTTCTCTCACCAGAACAATAATAATGTGTGTTGATTCTGATGTTACAGCATCGCCCCCAAAAGAATGAAAATGGTGTTTGGGAAGGGGATCCTTAAAGTGATATTTTCGCTGAGCCTAATTCTAACTCTCATTAATTTTCAGAAAATCGATGCCCAAGCCATTGAAGAATTCTATGGGTTAACATCAGACATTTCCAAAAACTCAGAATCTGGATATATCCTCTTCTACCAATCAAGAGACTAAGAAAAAAGATAAATGCGTATTAATAAAAGGAAAAAAAAAAGAAAAAAAAAAGGGATCAAGATATGTCCAAATGGAACATATTTGTGACAGCAGAAGCAGTTCCGCAATGTTGTTGTAGGACCAGGACAGATCCAGCAGGGCGAATAAAGTTTTCTCTCTGCCATTTCTTGGAGGATTAGTGCTGACTGCCGTAACAAGAAGAGCTTTTACTCCAGTTTCCTTTATGGGCTTTTCTTACGTGCTATCTTCCAAAATCTGTGTTACCTCTACTTGAAACCTGGCTGCTTATTTGTTCACGAACTGAAGAAGAGTTTTAAAAGTAGCATTGTAGAATTTTTACCATTTAATGTTGGCCTGAGGCTATACCTTGGTTTCTATCATCATCGTTTTTCTGTATTTTAGCAGAATGACTTCAATATTCAGTGTCAGCTGAAGGCATATTTTAGGATATGAACAGCAGCTGGTTGCTGGATATTTTTGGTGACTCAGACTTGAGAATCAGTACAAAGCTAAGACATATTGGAAATGTCAAGTCTGTGATTTAAAAAGAAAAAAGACAAAAAACTCTCTCTGCAGCATTGTAAATTCTCCATTATGCATTATCTTGGTTTTAGATAACACTAATAGCACTGTTTCTTTTTATATTTTATTTTTCACTGTTCTGTTTCTTCTTCAGGAGGTATAGAACTTAATCCATATTCAGCCTCATCTTTTGTATCTTTTTCTTTCGTAGCAGAAGTTTAGACACGGAGCTACATTGCTGCAGATGCAAGAAAGGCAGAAAATTAATTATGTTTTGAAGAATACGTTTGGCAACCAGTTGCTGTAGAAAGTTTGAAGTTGCAGCATTTGTTGGAGCTATTGCATAAACCAAAAGTGCCCTCTTTCTGAAACAGAATCTGTTCAACATTTCACTCAGTACAACTGATGCAACTAGCGATTGAATCTATGCTAACACACAGCACTAATTGTGAAGGCTTAACCAAGGGAAGTATTATTTACATAACTAATCCAGTTGTTCTTAGTCTTCAAGAGAATGATGTCAAAGAAGGAAAAACAAAAGCAAGCCTGACATTACCTTGCTAAATGTTGCTCATCCTCTCTTGGTAATGTTTGTGTTGACCTGGGAATCGTAACCTCCTGAAAATGCTTCTGATTGTTTTACCTCTACAGGCTTTGCTTTAGAGGAGAGTATGTTAGTCTTTTGAAGACTGAATTTAAGTAATTATCCGTTTTGTGTGTACATATTATAACCTCAAGGATAACTAGAGCAAAAAGACTAAGGGAGTTTGTAGGAAATCTCTGAAAAATTTACCTAATTTTCTTTTTATGGAACGTCCTGTTACTGTGCCAAAGCTTGTCGCAGCTGGCCCTAGACTTCCAGTGGAAAATGCCTTCTTTTTTTTTTTTCCCCCTTTCTTCGGTCTTGTTAGAGGTCACAAGAGCTGTCTTCCATGTGGTTGTGCCTACTCCAGCTGTCCCTACACACACTAGTGCTTCTTGCTCCTGAGGACGTTTAACTTATGCAATTCTGTGGCTTGTACAGAATATAGAATATTATACCAAAATATTGTCCTCAGGAAAACAGCGGCTCACAAACAGCTTCTTGTGGTGTCTCTACGTACCTGTTTTTCCTTGCTGTGACCAGAAACATCCTGTTAGCAAGCAACTCCTCTCTTTAAAATGCAAATCAATCGTCATTGCCATGTTCCTGTAGGGTGCAGGTCCTGTTCTCGCTGCACATCTCCTCCTCCAGCAGATACAACGCGGAGATTTGTTTTAATTACACAGAGTACTGTCGTCTGAAGAGGCACATTCAATAACAGCAACCCTTTTTGTCATCTTGTTCCTACTGTGTGAAAATTGTTCTTGGCTACGAGTCCTCTCTCCATGTTCGTGCACAAGTCATAAGTCCTCCCTTGGTGGCGCCAACAGAAGTCTGTCATCAGTAAGTCTAGCAAAAAATAAAAAAGAGCACTGAGTTAAAAATAATCTAAACAGTAAATACAAAAATTAATGTAGTACACTAGACATGTATTTTGTATATCTGGCGTTACATTTTTACAAATAAAATACCTGATTGAGAGAGAATATTGAAAGATATATACTATAGATTAAAAAACTGTTAAAAGTGCACTTTTGCTACAGATTTATAAGGAAACTAAAAGGAATTAAATTGGAAGAGAATGGTGTGATGTTACTTCTGTATAATAAATGACCCCACCTGTCTCCAATAAAGGTCATGTATGGTCAAAAGCACGTGGCCCACCTGCTTTTCCTTGAGTTTCAATCAGGAGCAGAAGAAGAAGTAAGTGGTTAGTCACCGGCTCTCCCCAGTTCCTCTCGGCATGTTGGCTGGCTGAGTGCTTCTGACTAGTAGACTTTTAGTGCGTAAAACCTCTGCGTAAGCAGTTAAAGATAAATAATTCAGCACTGCACAGGGGAAGGGAGGTGCTGGGAAGCTGAGGAGCACTTGCCCAGCACCCTGACCCGGCTCCTTCCCACCACCCGTGGTCCTAGCCCCATTGCTCTTCCCTTTCCATTTGTTATTATTTCCTATTTCCTTTTCCCTTCTTTACCTCTGGTTGTTGGACTCCGTAAGTTTGGTTCTGTTTGATTTGGAACAAAAACATTAAACTGCAAATAGGGCTGTATGTTTGGAGCTTTTTAGGTTCATTGCGGGGTAGGTCTCCGTTTCTGTGGCCGGACGGTGGCCGGTCGCTTGGCGCTGGTGTGCGTTCGTGGCTGTCTCAGTGGCCTTGGTGTCTCCCAGCGCGCGGAGCGAGGCGGGTGAGGAGCCTCCTGAGCAGCAGGCTCAGAGTGACCCTCTTCTGCCGCTTCCCTTCCCAGCAGATCCTGCCCGTCGTGGAGAGCTGCTGCCCTGCACGCTGCTGGAGCGGGGCTGCTGTGTGCACTGGTGTCCGGCCTCTTGCGGGCACCAGCAGGAGCGTTTAACGTCAAAACGTTCAGAACAAATCGTGTTTGATTGGTACCAGAAAAAACACAGGCTAGCAAAGCTCCTGAGACAAGGAAGGCCTTTCCCATCCTCCATCCGAAGGAAACCAGCCTCTGGAATGGCTCATTCCCCACCTATGGAGCCCTGCTGGCCTTTGCAGCGCACATGTACCCACAGGCGACGTGTGTCTGCCTCCCTCTCCCGTTCAGTTCCCCCAGCAGCTGCAGAGCGGGCACGGATGCCTGTGGGAGATAGTCCTGAGCACGTAAGGCTGAAAGGGCAGCAGTTACGGGGCGTCCCTAGAAAGGGCGTCAGTCGCTCGGGGACACCGAGGAAGGAGCTCGTGGTGGGTGGTGCTGCGCTCATGTGTAACGTGGCCGTCCTGGCCCTAAATGAAGAGACTCGCCTGAAGACAGGACTGTGGCGCCGGGTGGAGGTGAAGGAGCCGTTTCTCCTTCCCATGGCTGTGGACACAGAGGAAAATAGGAGGCAGTTTTCAGTAGGAGTTAAACAACTTCCACTGTAATTAAGTGGCCTAATTAGCACTCGAGTCGTGCGTGTGTTTCCTTTCGTGAGAAGTAGCCTACATACGCGGTGAGTCAGCAGCGCCGTCGAGCTGAAAACGGGGACGGGGTGGCTATGATCCGTGTTGCCTGATCTTCCCTGAGCAGAAAAGACAGGATGCTCCAGAGGAGGGAGTAATGCAGAAAAGATGGGATGCTCCGAAGAAGGGAGTAGGCACCGGGATCACTCACAGAGCAGCTTGACCCCAAGGCTTGGATTTCCTGGGGAAGCTTTAGGAGAGCCTGTCTCGCCTCTGGTGTATCTCCTAGGGTTCAAGTCAGATGAACACCACGAAGGCCGTTCCTTCCCCTCTAAGTGAAGGGCGACTTGCAATGTGCTTTGTCCAGGATTGGGAAAACATGCAGAGAGCCAGGGCTCGTGTTTCAGCAGTGTGGCCCTGTGGCTGGCGGCCCCAGACTCTGCTTAGCCCTGCTCCTCCCTGTGCGTATCGAGGGGGCCAGAGCCCAGCTCTGCTCCCAGGGGGAAAAGTAGAGGGCCCTTTTTTGATGTTTGTGTTGGCTTTTCTTTGCCTTTGAGAAGCTCCGTCAGTGCGAGCTTGCGGACCGTGCCGTTCGCCCGTCCCTCCACGCTCACTGCGGCCGCCTCCGTCACCGCCGGCCACCCGGGCCTGGCCGGCCTCGCACAGTGCCCTTGGGAGCGGTAGGTGCCCTGGGCTGCCAGAGAAACATCAGGGAGGAAGCGCCATCCCGCACGGGTCCGCAGAGACGCTGGCCTGTTCCTCGCGACTCTCCCTTGTGCTTGTATTTTCCTCCTTAGAAAAACAACCAAAAAGAAATCCCGCAGAAAATCGACTCCAGTGGTATCTCTGTCTTCCTCTTCCAAAGCCCTGGAGCTGCTGGAGGATGACAGATAATATGGAAATTGAAGGGAATTGCTGTGCCCCGGTGGGAGAGCTGGGGCATTCCAGCCACTCGGTGCCTCACGCAGAGGGGCAAAGGAGTGGGGCAGAGAGGGCTGCTGTGTGCAGTGGGGCTGCGTGGTGAGGACGAGGCTGTGGGGGACGAGCTCCCCTGGCCTGGGCAATCCCGCTGCTTTCCCTGCGATTGCAGGCAGACGGCTCCGTCCCTATGGCGTGCAGAGCCTCCCCAGGCCCGCCTTGTGCTTGCTGGGCGGTATATATATTCCTGCCCGCATCCCTCATTGCTCAGGGAGAATTTTTAGGTCACACAAATATCCTCAAATTCCGATTCCAGCCCTCCATGGAGCAGGCACTTTCTGGAAAATCTGCACTTGAAATCTTCCCAAACCAAAGCTCCACCATCAGAGCAGGGGTTGATGTGACAGAGGCTGGAGGGGGGCCGGTCTCGCCCTTCATCCCTTGGGTGTCCCTGTGGAGCACCTTGCCTGGCTGTTGACTCCCTCCCCTCCGTATGCAGCAGCCAAGGAGCTAAATACAACAGCTCTGCCGGGCGAGCTGCTGGCAGGGGGAGCTGCTTGTGGGAGTCAATGGGATCCGCTTGCCCGCCTTGCGCTCTGCCCGCGAGGTGCGCAGCGAGGGCGAGCGCCGAGCCCGTTCACTGAGGCGCCGGGGGCCGCCGCCGCCGCCCGTGCAGCGCTGCCGAGTGTCGCGCGCCGGCCTGGCCTGGCCACGCGGCCTCACGCGCCAGGTGGATGACGATTCAATTCCCCTCGGGCAGCAGCCGCCCGCTCCTGAGTGGGGCGCTGGGATTCCAAGGGGAGCGCTGACACAGCCCCGAATGGCTTTGCCAGGTTGGTGCTGAAAACCCTGCCTAGCAGCCCCAGAGCTCCAGCCTGGAGGACAGCGGGGATGAAGGGGTAAAGCTGGAGTGTTGCAGCGTGGAAGGGGGAGAGGTTGTATCCGAAACAGCCCCAATCCGCAGGCTGAGCATCCTTGCTCAGGAAATCGAGCATCCTCCGCGAGTCGCTGAACCGTTTGTGGCCACGAAAATAACGGTGCCTCTGGGATTTCTTTGGAGCTCAATCCTTCTCCGAGTGCCTGGAATAGGGAAGGAGCAGCCTCCTCCTCAGGCATAGGAAGCCGTGGATGCTGCGGCAGCGCATCCGAGCGCCCCCCCCTCCCCGCCGCTTCCCATCACCAGCTCCCTCAGCGCAGGCGGTAAAAATAAACCGGGTGCTGCGCGAGCCGCGGGGCCTGGCTGGCGCCCAGCGCCGCAGCCGCCGAGCGCAGGTGCGAAGGACGCCGACCTTGGGGCGCTCCGGCGGGCGGCGAGCGCATGAATGAGCGGCGGCGGGAGCGCGCCCGAGCTGCGAGCGCGCGGCCCCGCGTGCCGCCGGGCGCGCGTGTGGACGGGGAGCCGCGAGCAGCCTCGTTGTTATTCTGATCACAGCGTCTCTGATTCACAGCCTTGGATCATGAATATAAGTGAAGACTTTGACGTCAGAGTGGAGATTTATCAGCAGATCCAATGGGGCAGGAATATTAAGTGCAAGTCGGTGCCAGCGCTCTGGCAGCCGTGTTAGGGATGCTCGGCGAGGAATGAGGCTCAGCGCCCTGCTCTGAAAGGACGAGGACGGAGTGGGGGGAAAATAGGCAGCACAACGGAGGACGCAAGCTGATCCACGGGCATTAAAGCAAGGTAGGGCACGGAGGGGCGCGGATGCGAGCGGGGCCGGGGGCTGCTGCTTGCGGCACCTCGCAGCGCTCGGCAGCCGGCAGTGAGCAGCCTGCACCGGCGTGCGGAGGCAGGGAGGGAGCAGGGAGAAAGTTGCCCTAGCCGGGCTGCAGCCGCTGCCCTCTCCTTGCCTCCCGCAGCATCCGGGGCTATTAATAGAATTTATTTTTATGCATGGAAAAAAAAAAAAAAAAAGAAAGAAAAGAAAGAAAAAAAAATAAAAAAGGGGGAGAAGAGAGAGGAAGGGAAGAAGGCCAGAGCAAAGGGCTCGGGGTGGGGGCTGCCGCCTCGGCGCTATAAATAGGCAGCAAGGTGGCGCGGCGGGCGCGGGCGGGGGGAGCCGGGCTGCGGGAGCGCGGGACAGCGAGGACGAGGGAGCCGGAATGGGCATGGGCACTGCCACTGGGGACGGATGGGGCTCCCCAGTGTGTTTCTTTGGGGAGGGCGGGTAAAAACGCATCCCGAGGTGGGCGTGGAGGGCAGGGAGCGACGCGAGGCGGGGGGCACCCGGGGAAGCTGCAGCCGGGCGGGGGGAGGCCCCGGGGGCGGGGGCCGCGGGGGGGGGGGGGGGGGTTGGGGAGGCGGCGGGCGCGGAGCGCGGTGCGGGGCGCGGGGCGGGCCCCGGGGGCGCCCCTCAGCGCGGCCTCGCTCCTCTCTCCGCAGCGATGCTGCGCGGCGCCGCCGCCATGGGGGAGCCGCAGGCGCAGCGGCTCGCGGCGCCCGGCAACGCGTCGGCGCCCAGCGCGGGGCCCTCGGTGGCGCCGGGCGGCGACGGCGCCGTGGCCGTGAGCCCCTGGGACATCGCGCTCTGCGCCACGGGCACGGCGGTGGCGGGCGAGAACGCGCTCGTGCTGGCCGTGCTCTTCTACACGCCGAGCCTGCGGGCGCCCATGTTCCTGCTCATCGGCAGCCTGGCGCTGGCCGACCTGCTCGCCGGGCTGGGGCTCGTGGCCAACTTCGCCGTGCGCTACCTGCTGCGGCCGCCCAGCGAGGCCGCGGAGCTGGGCGCCGCCGGGCTGCTCCTCGCCGCCTTCTCCGCCTCCGTGTGCAGCCTGCTGGCCATCACCGTGGACCGCTACCTGTCGCTGTACAACGCGCTCACGTACCACAGCGAGCGCACGCTGGGCTTCACGTGCGCCATGGTGCTGCTCATGTGGCTGCTGTGCCTCGGCGTGGGGCTGCTGCCGCTGCTGGGCTGGAACTGCCTGCGGGAGCCGAGCGCCTGCAGCATCCTGCGGCCCGTCACCAAGGACAACGCGGCCGTGCTGGCCGTCACCTTCCTGCTCCTCTTCGCGCTCATGATGCAGCTCTACCTGCAGATCTGCAAGATCGCCTTCCGGCACGCGCAGCAGATCGCCGTGCAGCACCAGTTCATCGCCACGGCGCAGGCCACCTCCACGCGCAAAGGCCTCTCCACCCTCTCGCTCATCCTGGGCACCTTCGCCCTGTGCTGGATCCCCTTCGCCATCTACTCCCTGGTGGCCGATTCCAGCTACCCGGCGGTCTACACCTACTCGCTGGCGCTGCCGGCCACCTGCAACTCCCTCATCAACCCCATCATCTACGCGTTCCGAAACCCCGACATCCAGAAGTCGCTGTGGCTCGCGTGCTGCGGCTGCGTCCCCTCCACGTTCTCGGCCAGACCAAGGACATCCAGCGATGTGTGAGGACTGAGCGCACGGCGGGACCCGCTCCGGCGCTCGCCTCCTCCTCCTCCTCCTCCTCCTTTTCCCCTTCGTTGTTACTGCTTCCTCCTGGGAGGAGCCCCCCCAACCAGCACATCTCGTTCCATGGGAAGATATCCATAAGGAAGGAAAAACAAGAGGGAAAAAAGGGGGAAAGAGAGCGAGAGAGAGAGTAGAATGATAATGATTTCCTTTAGAAAGGTTATTTTCTTACACATTTTATTTTTTATTTAAAAACACAAAACACCAAAAAAAAAAAAAAGAAAAAAAAAAAGAAAAAGGGTGAGGAGGGGATGTCCG
>JAVCKT010029862.1:0-34191 GCA_032273925.1 Rhynchotus rufescens | reverse complement strand
AAAAAGTGCCATTGAAGAAGGGCAATCTAGAACTGTACAAATGGAAACATTTTTTTCCTCCAACAACTTAGAAGTACTTTAAAGGGGAAGAAGAGAGAAAAAAAAAAAAAAAAAAAATGTTGCAGTTGTATCTGCAGCCTGAAAAAACACAACATTTTTATACTGGCAGGGGCTGTAATACAACAGCTTTTCTAAAAAGGTGTGAAAAGCCTGAAGTACTTCCCCATCATCATGTGCTCCACTGAAGCACACAGGTTAATGACACAGAGAGGTACATGTAAAACACAAAACTTTAAAACAGTTTGTTTTGGTTTTCAGAGGGTTTTGCTTTGAAGAACATCATCCCTTCAAAAACCATACTACCACAAAACACACCATTAGAGGACCTGATCATACCAGTAGTGTGCTTTTCTTGGCTATCAGCTGTGACTCTGTGGTTTGACCCTGCGGCCAACACAGAACCGGCAAGTGGGTTCCACTGAAGCTTTTCCATAGCAAAGGCATCAAGTGCTCCTGAAAACCTCTTGCAGTTTGCATTACTCAAGGAAGTATGCCTGGAGGGATGCAGAGAGATCTGCATCATATTGGCCGCAACAGCACAGAATAAGTATGTTGCCCATACTATGCAGCTTATCAATCTGCTACAGCAGCACAGCGAACATCAAAACAGCCAGCAGCCCTCTGCAAGGGCAGCAGCTCACACAGGGCCCCAATGTCTCCTCCTGCCACAAGCTTTCAGATACATGGGTCCATGAGCAAATGTGAAAATACGAAATTAATCTTAGGGCAGATTTCTTCTTTCAAGAATTTGAGATTGCTTTGGTTATCATAAAAAGAAGCCCCCCTAAGTTCTCCTACCTCAATATTATCAACAAGGAAACAAAGTCAAATTAATAGCTGAAGAGTTTTTTCCTTTTTAAATGGATGAAAAAAAATGTTGGCAAAAATACCACTTAACGAAGGGAGAAACTGGAGGGAAAATGAAGAGAAAAATAACATGCTCACAGAGTATTTTAACAGAAGAGGGGATGCCACTAGCTATGTAATAAAATTTAAGAGTTCTGGTCCTATACAGAGAACAAAATTGGCCCCAAAGCATGCTAGTGGCCACGCTAGAACAGTAGATGGAGCCAAAACTGGCTAGGGAAAACAGGATAAAGCTTATATCTCATTAAATGCTAAATTTGTCCTGATGACACTCACTTTAACTGCAAGTATCAGCTTAGTGCCACATACTCACCTGGGGTTCACATGCAGCTCACATGGAGCTACAAATACTTTGTAAGCAAGTTCTCGTAGAAAAAGGAAGCAGGAAGAGATTTAACAAGTACTGTACAACAAAGGAACCTATTTGTTCAACCCCAGGGAGCATTTGGGGCTCAAAGAACGAATGTCACCATTAAATAGCATAAGGAATTATTTGATTAAAGCTTTTAATTCAAAAATAAATCTCTGTTTGCTTTTCCTTGCCAAAAGTGAAAATGATACACTGAAAAAAAGAAATGAACTTGGCTGATTTTAAAAATTAAAAGAGTGTTAGGAAGGAATTAAAAACAAACACATACACACACGCATATACCACAGGAGGTAGTACTGTATTTTTCAGAAGTAGAAGTACAGCAACCTCCAAAATTCAATTTTATGCTGCCCATCTCTGAACTAACCATTTGGAGATCATCATTTTATCAAAAAAACCTTTCAAAGTGGATTGACAGATCACATGTTGTTCCAAAACTTCAGAGCAACTTAAGTCTCCACAGAGACTGTCATTGTTCTTTAAATACAAACAATGAACTGACTTGTGACTGATTATCCAAACCAAGTACAGTTTGTTTTTCTGAGGCGTAATTTGGTCTAGACCCTGACTTGGCTTGAACTTCTTGATGTTACAGGTAGTTTAAGAGAGGGCAAAGGATGGTTTGCTCCCTGGAAAGAAGATAATCTTACTTTGTGCATTTTGCAGTAAGCTGCTACATGCCTATCTGGTTTGCTTGGGCTCAGAGTTGAGTGGAGTCTTGCTGGACTAATGGAGAAGGGAAATGAGGAAGAAAAGAAAGAGGAGTTAAAAATAACACAAGTTAATTTGGAAACATTAGGTTTCAAAGACAGAATCAAAGTAGCCTCAATACAGGTCATGTATTAACATGCACAGCATCAGCCAACACAACCAACACAACCTGCAGAACTGCTATTGGCTTAGAAAAAATGGCTCATTTCACTTAAAATAGATGAGTTATTCTAGGAAAGAAAGGAAAGCCATTTGTGTGAAATTTCCATCAGTAGTTTTCAATTTCTGCCAACCAGACTTTTGTGGAATAATAAGGAAAGCTGAAATAGGGAGTTAGGGAAGTTCAAATTTAAGACGCATCATCTCTTTTACATATTTATTACACCCATTGTCAGTTGGCGCTGTTTGCTGGGAAAGTCTTGTGTTCATCATAGTTCATCAACAAAGTTCCACAGTGGCTGTTTCTGCTAGTATGTACTCTCAGAACTAAGCACTGAAAACAGCTCCAAGAATTAGTTCTCCAAATACATGGAATAAGGAGGTTAATTGCCATAAACAATGAACTTGTGCAATATGCAAAAAATGATACAATCTAAAGATGCACAGAATTTGTTTAGAAGCTAGGAGTTTGATTCCGTGGAGGCTTTCAACTCATGTATGGATTAGAAAGGTAACTGGAACAAAAGGGTATGCTGTGTCACTTGCTGCTAGCATTTTATTAGATTTATAGGAGCACTTTAAGTGTCCTTGTCCTTCATTCATGGAAAGCTGCTTCAAAGTCTCCATTTTGGCAGTGAAGACACTTCTCCAGAGAAGTAATCTGCCTAAGCACTTAAAAAAAAAAAGTTGATACATAAACTCCAAACTGAATGTGATGTTTAAAAAGACAGAATACGGTCACAACTTTCTGCTAAAACAAAATGTAGGAGCTCACTTACTCCGTAATGAATCGCAAAAAATATTTCAGTCAACAGAGTAGTCTTTTTTCCTGTCTTCCTTTATAGGTCTGACCATCGGACCAGAGAAGCTAAAGCTACACACAAGCATTCAAGCAGTCCTAAATTCCTGCAGCAAACATGCTTGCTAGTTCCTTCTTGCTTCAGTCAAAAAATTCATTAATTAGTCATGCCCTGACAGCAATTGGCTATCCATCTGCATATTCTAGCTGGCCACACAAACAAAATCCTTCTCCTTATTGATCTATGTTCTGGTCAAAACCTCTGGGAGGTTTGCTGCTATCGCAGTCTCCCTTACCACCCTGTTCACACCCCAGGCCAGCTGATAGTATCCGCTACCCAGGGTCCAAGAGCATCTGCCCGACAGAGACACAAGGAACTGCGAAGCTCTGTGGCATGCATCAGGACATGATAACTGCAAGTCCTGTCCACACAAAGAGGAGACAAATGTTCTCACATGGGCTGACCAAATAATGTAGAATGAAATCCAGAGGATTATTTCAGAGAACTGTCAGTATACAGCAACTGCAAGGGGAATTGGACTACACCATCTATGTTAGCAGTCCCTAGGACATAACGTGCAGAGTTACAGTTTAAATGTACTCCTTTTGCTTATGTAACATAAGAATAAACATTCTATATAATCATGGAACAGATAGGTACAGAAAAGACAAACCAATATTTATATTTCCATCAGAGAAGCAGGAGAGGGCACAAAGTTCTCCCTGCACCTGCATTCTGAAGGTAGCCCTTCTCAAAGGGAATATTTCATTACTTACACAAGTCTAGTTTTCACTTACTATTTCTAGACAAGGAGGAAGGAGAATGTGCAGGTTTGTTGGCTAATTCCCAAAGAGGACACTAGAAGGCTCAGTTTAAAGCATTATTTCAGAAAAGAATGAACTAGCTACGCACAGAGATCAAATACAAGCCTGCCATATCCTAGTGCCTACACTTTGAGCACTATGCTGCATGGAGACATTCCAGCTGCTTTCACAGGCACATCAAGACTCCTTCCTCAGGGTACTGTAAAACACCACAGCATGTGCAACTCCCAGCTTCATTCATCAGCATTCCGCTGGCAGCTGACACTTGCCCTCCTGCTCTCCATGCCCAAACTTTATTAAGCCAGCTGAGGTGCCAGCAGCACCTCAGGTGGACCTAGTGTTGACACAGGTAAATTAGTGTGATTTGATCACTGAAGAAAAAAGGAGTGAAAAAGGAAATGGTAACATCTGTTTGTTAGCCACATTAACCACAGAGCCTATGCTAGACCAGTTCACCCGCCAACCTTTCATTATACTAAAAAATGAGCCATTTGTTCCTATGCTTTGTTTGATCCATGACAGTACTTCATTTCTGACCTCTAGCTAGTCAATTTCCCTACAAGCCCATCAGAAAATATTTTGTCAGCACTGAGGCTTGCAGCACTATGACTGAGAACAATATCACTTTAAAAAGAGCGGGGACTTACAGGAATAGGTTGTTAGAGGAAGAACGCAGTGTCCTCACCACAAAATTAATCAAACTTCATCTCTCTTATATCCAAATGCCAAACAGAATTGAGTATTTTTGCCAGAAACCATTTTCCATATGTACAGCCATATATAGAGGCAAAAGCCACTGAAGAAGAAAAAAAGCCCAGAAGGACAAAAGAAAGCACACTGTCCCATCCCCCTCCTCATGCCAACCTCTCATATATAATTAAGTACAAGAGAGACAACAGACAAACAGCAAGAGGTCATCTTCAAAGGGCTGGTTGCCAAGGGAGGCCAGAGCAAAGAGAGCAGGCATGTCCCCATCAAAGTCCAGCAGCTGCATGCCGCAGAGGTGCAGTTTCCCCTGGGCTGCAGTGAAATTCAGAGATGGAGAATGGCACCGGAGCTGCCCTGGTTGGCAGTACGAAACAGGTGGCTTTGCATTTCGCAGTAGGAAAGGAAGAACAAGAGAGAAGTGTTCTGACATTTTAATCCTTCATGCACTTTCACATTTCAGATATTTGAACTATTGTTTAGACTCATGGAGATACATCCTGCCGAACTGGATCACTACTACAAAGAAAAGGGACAGAACCAAACATGAACTCTGGTGCTAAGTTCAAAGTTAAGGCTTTAGCTCAGTGACTGCCAGTGGAACCAAGATAAAAAAGACAGAGCATATAATGCACAGAAAGTACACGTGTACCTCTACAGGCAGAGCTTAGGAGACTGCTCCACAACAAAAACAGTCTGCAAATATTATCCAGCAAAGCATGTATTTTATTTTTTTTCTTGAGACAGAGCAAGAGACAAAAAACACACTCCTAGACTACCTGCACCATTCACATACAAAAACTAGAGACCGGCTTACAAACAACCACAGCTTTGATTTTATCAAGCTTTGCCAGCATACGGTTTAGCGGAGTATATTCCAGAAGCTGGTCAATGCAGGTGAGCCAACACACACCACATGCCATGTGTTTTGGACACAACATTTTTTTTTTATCTTCTCCACATCCGTATCACTTAGCTTGTTAGTCTGGTAGCCTTAGTTAAGTTTACTAGAATACTGACACAGAACAGCCCAGCAGTCTTAATGTTTCCATTACTCAATTTTGTATATAGTAATTCAAGATAGTTACAAGTAGAAGTAAAGTGAGGAAATGATAACTTTGCAGAAACACAGAGTTGACACTCTGCTCAAAGATTCTGGGTCAGGAAGACTGCATAAATGGGATCTCAGCAGCAATCCCATATAGATGGGGACACAGTATTTTAAAATTGCCATTTTACCACAAGTGTTTTGATCTTTGGTACATTTCTTGAAATTTTGGATTAAAGAAGCCCATAAGGCTGCCATGTAAAAATTTAATTCCTGTTCCTCAAAACCAGGGAAAGCAAATGCAAAAGTAAGCAATAGAGTCTTACAAATTAAAGAAAAACAGAGTAAATACGAAACAACATTATTATATTACGCAAAAAAAAAAAAACCCACAAACTAAAATTCTGGCTTTTGTAATTTCCAGAAGACAATAGCCATCCTGCTCCAGATAAATCAGCTACCCACTTCCCCAGGCAAGTAATTTAAGTAGCTTACAGAATTTTAAAATACAGATGTTGAAGTATCAGGTAATGATAGAACATAGATGATTTCATCATATATACCTCCCATCTCATGCATACAATACTCCTCAAAACACACATTCAAGAAGCAGCTGGCATTTGCTAAGGACTAACAGACATACTTCTAGACTACACATTTTGGACAGAAAACAGTATAGAATTACAGTAACTTTAGTATGCAATGGTAGCTTGAGCAAAAATGCAGAAGTTATATGGCCTGAAAACGTAGCCTGGGTTACATCATACAGGTTGATGGGAAGGAATGTTTTAATATTTAGAAAAGTTCTTAATCTCCAGCTTAACTGAAATTCAGTTTGGAAGTATCACTAAGGAAGCAAAATACCTATTAAGTCTGCATTTCTGTCAGCAAACATGAGAAATTTCAAGGTCAAAAAACAGTATTTCATATATCTAAAGATGAACCCTATTTCTTAAGTCAACATGCAAATGAATCTTTGAATACTTGCATAAATTCTCCTTAAATACTCCACAGACTGTACAATCTACAGGTAACAAACACTCCTTCAGTCTGGGCCTCAGAAGATGCTCTAATAAGTTTCTGAGTATTATGGAAGTACTAATATCCTCTATTGTGGCAGCGCACACTAGATGGCCTAACAGACTGATTCTCCGTATTGCTAGAGTGCTAGCAAAATTAACTAAAACAAGCAAGTCTTATCAGTAGTCAAAAATCAGTACATGGGAGCATGTTTTAGGAGATGGAAAACCAAGGAGACGTTGAAAACCCTAAGCATGGACATTTAATTCAGAATTTCAGATTTGCAAGAGTGTGCACAGATCAGGGAGTTTGTGTCTGTGCTCACAGCTGAACCAGCCTCTAGTTGGGCCACACAACATGGTGACAAACATCTGTGCAGCAATGGTGCTCATCTGGATATTTGTTACTACGTCTTGAACATATTGAGTACCCCAGGGAATAACTTAGAGAATGGAAATACTCTATACCAGCTCTGCTTCATTCTGTGAACATTCATAGCGTAGCTTACTCTACAAAAAAATCCTCATCTCTTCAGGATTGCTCTTCAGAGATGTATTTCTGTACTGCTGATAAAAATAATGATTTCTCCGTTCCCAGAACAAGTTGTGTGTCCATGAACCACTGGCCCAGCAGAGTTCCAGTTCTTGGCTCTACCCAGGCTATCCACTACCCAAGGGCAGGTTTTCCAACAGTCAACATTCCTTCCACACTCTCACTAGTCCACCCTACACTGCATTATTTCTAAGGAATCTTATCCATTCCTCTGTCTTCATTATAAACTGTCAGCTGTGTAATCTTTCCAGTCTTTCTTTGATCTAATAGGTAAATGCCCCTACTCACAGAGTAATTCTTTAATTAAAAGTGGTGGCCAGTATTGGAACATACAAATTTTTGCATAGCTGCAAAAAACTATTCCTGAAAACAGATTGAGGATTAATGTTTGTTTTTCATAACAGAAAACATCAAGAACACTAAGTTCTCCACCTCAAATAAAGTAACAAGTAACTGCACTGTTTTCAAAGTCTTCCATGACAATGATTTGGTGCATATTGACACATGATGTATTATCACATGGAAACATTCAAATTCACTGAAAACAAAAACAAATGCCCTTCTTAAAAACAGCCACCTGGTGGCAGCCTGTTGCCTCAGTCCTGTTGTTCCCACTGGCAACTGGCAACCATTTTGAAGGGGATTAGCTCTGGGCTGAGTCACCACCCAAGAATGCTCTGTAGTAGGGAGCAAAGAGAATGACTTGAAATAAAAAGCCACCCTTAATTCTAACATAGCACATCAAAGAAAAAGGCATTGCCAATATTCCCATCTCACATGCTGGAATTCTTCCCTGCCTCAGCGCTTAATTTTGCACGGTGAGAGGATACCCAGTCCCAGTTCAATGAAAACCACAGGTCTCGGCAACTCGGTGCAGGGCACTACCCAGCAGCCAAGGAGCTCGTGTGCCCCTTGACATCTGTACTTCAACATCTTTGACATCTTGAACAAAAATATTTTTCTGTACTCAAGAAAGTATTGACCCTTCTCTTATTCCTATTTTTCACAGTCTATTTTTCACAGACTATTTGGACAAAGAAAAGCTTATGTAATTTATCTAAAACTTATGTTAAGGCTGCTGTATCTAGTATTCCGTAGTTTAAGCACCATATTTAAGGTAGGCCATCCAGGCTTGATATAAATACTTGCGTTTCTCTCTTTCAGGATACAAAGGTCGCTTGATGTTGAAATTCATTATCCTGCGTGGAAGAAGTTGAGCAAGAAGTAGAATTGCATCCCTGGACTTCAAGAGAGACAACGTTGACCTCTTCAGGGAGCTCCTTGGAGGAATGCCCTGGGCCAGGGTCATGGAAGGAAAGGGATGCCAGGAGAGTTGGCTAATATTCAAGCACCACCTTCTCCAAGCTCAGGATTGATGCACTCCTACAAGAAAGAAGTCAAGCAAGGGGGGCAAGAGACCTGTATAGACAAGCAAGGAGCTGTTAGGTAAACTTAATGAGACACACAACTCCACTCTTCTCAGTGGTGGCCAATGACAGGACAAGAGGTAATAGGTAGAAACGGGAACACTGGAAATTCCATGTTCATGTGAGGAAGAACTTTCCTGCGAGGGTGCCAGAGCCCTGAAGAGGCTGCCCAGGGAGGTTGTGGAATCTCCTTCTGTGGAGAGCTTCAAATCTGCCTAGATGCGACCGGGTACTCCGTGCTCTGGGTGTCCCTCCTTGAGCAGGAGGATGGACTAGATGATCTCTAGAGGTCCCCTGCAACCTCAACCATTCTGTGATTCTTTTCCTCCAACCTTTCCCTACCTCCTCCTGGATTTTCCCTTCCTATGGCCACTAATCTATGGCCTGATCTTAGCTGGAGATTCACACTCTACTTCCTCTCCCCAACTCATTTTTTAATCAACTTCTGAGGTGTTGACAAACAGCCCCTGACACTAAGTCCAGTACTGTGCACTGGTGCAGGTTAGTGCTGTGCATCTCCTGCTGGTATTCCCCAGTATGGAGATATGCCTCTGATGGGGAAACTAAGCCTGCAAATTGTGCTCCAAGGACACAGCAATGCAGGGTAAATGAATGCTGACTGCAGAGCTTCTGCCTCACACGTTACAGAAATTGGACAGGGTGCAGTGAATGAGGTAAGATACGATGAGAAAAAATACAGACTTGCGGTTGAAGCATCTGAATGCTTCCCAAGATGCTGGATTGCTTCCTCTGCCACAAGTTCCTAAGCCATGTTAGGCAAGCCATAAAAACAGCTATAGAGGGTGTGCCCCAGAATCCAACCAGCACAATCTCCTGTCTGCATCAGGCCAACTGCAGCCATTTAGAGAAGAATGGAGAAGCAGAACAGATACACAAGGATCCTTTCTCTAGTAGTCTCTGAATCAGGGCTATCAGTCATCACATTTAACATTAAGCAATGCACCTGTGTTCCACAATTTTGCTTAATTCCTTTTGGAGTATGCTCATACTTTTTTTTTTTTTTTCAATATTCAATGGCAAGAGTTCCACAAGTTAACACGTAATGTACTTTCTTTTGTTAGTTTTAAAGCTGTCCATGAATTTCACTACATAAATTTTGATAATTCTTGTACTGTAAGGAAAAGCTAATAATTGTCCCTTAATTACTGTCTCCACATCAGACTTTATGCCTATCATCTCAGCCATGTACAGTCTCCAGAAGCTTCCTTTCCAAGCTGATAGAATTCAATCATTCTTGGTGGGTGTCACTGCACTACCTCAGCTTCATGATCAGGCTGAACTTCACCTTGTGATCTTCCTGCTCTTTCTCTAGTCTCTTCCTCCTCTAGTCTCTCTTCCCAGTTTTACACTGCAGTGACTAGAACTGCACACAACACTCAAGCTCTTGGAGGCCAGTGGTGCCTATAAGGTTTGCTGCTCTGCTTGAAACTCCTTTTCTGGCAATTCCAGCATTCTCATTAAATTTGTAGTGCTGCTTCCACCAAAATAAGCAATTTCAGAAAACACTTTATCCATAGGAAGGAAATCTCAGCTACAACTTCGAGAAGCCTCCTTGCTCCCACTGATGCACACTGCTGTCTTGCATTTAACCAAGACCATTCCAAAGATCGGCACTGATGCAAAACCCACTGTATATGAAGTTGTGACTTGCTGGGAAGAATTCCTTCAACCGAGGTTCCTACATAGCACATTCATCCAAAGACACACACAAAACAGGGTCTGCAGAAGACCTGAGACATGCCAAAACACAATTAAGGTCAATGGAATCTGTGCCTAAACTTAAAATAAACAAAAGAGGTCAACCATCCCAAAAAGAACCACCACACAACTTTTTTCACAATTGAAAAGAGGCCGGCCCCATCCTCCTCACTCCCTCCCCTTGAGGTATTTCTAGACACTTATCAGATGCCCCCTCGGCCTTCTTTTCTCCAGGCTAAACAGGCCCAGCTCTCTCAGCTTTTCCTCATAGTGTAGAGGCTCCAGGCCACACCAATCATCCTCACAGCCCTGCGCTGGACTCTTGTACTGGGATGCCCAGAAGTGGACACAGTCTCTAGATGTAGCCTCACCAGGGCTGAGAAGAGGGGGACGATCACCTCCCTCGACCTGCTGGAGACACTCTTCTTAATGCATCCCAGGATCCCATTGCCTTTCTTGGCCATGAGGGTACACTGCTGCCTTATGGTCAACTTCTTGTCCACCATGACGCCCAGGTCCCTCTTTACAACAGACACACAGAAAGCATTCCTCCACTTAAAGTCTGAACAATATATTTTGTGATAAAGTTTCTTAAGGTCACGGAGATGGATGGTCACTGACCCCAGGATTTCACACCTGCAGTACAGATACCAATACAAGCAACAGAAACCACGGATTCACTGAGGCTGCAGAAAGAGCCTATGTCTCCATGTCTTTTTGATGAAGGTGAAAGCAACTGAGAAAAATTTTTCCTAATGCAAACAGGTTATGGTGAGGTCAAATTGTGCTTCCACAAGCACTGGATTTCTTCATCCAGAGCATCAGAAACACCATCAGCACACCTCGAATGAAAGATTGAGAATGAGAAAATAGCTGAGGAATATTGCAAAACACAGGCAAAGAGTGAATAGAGGGAAGATGTTCTCCCTCTCTCTCTCCATTGATCGTGTTACCTGAAGGTCTGTAAATTACCTTCCTTAGTGTTTCTTAGCCATGCTTCTCACTGGTCCACGAGAACCAGGACAGTAAATGGAAGAGCATCACCTCTAACCAAAATGGACAAAATTTGTGATCCCAAAAATAAAAATACAGACATTTAAGTAAACTTCTGTTTGCACGAGTTGGTGATAGTTGTAACTCCTTGATTTACAGCTGTTTTATCTCTGATTAATAACCTCTTTCAGTATCTTTAAACAGCCCCCCAAATTAAAAAGAATTCAGGCACTATAGTTGGCCGTAGTACAACTGAATTCTTATATAAATCAAAGCAAAACCTGTCCACAGGCAAACTCATCTGTTCACTATCATCTGATCAGTTTCCTTTCCATTCACAAGTACAGCAGTGGCCACAATACAGCCATCAAAACAAAAGATGGCTTCACAGGGAACATCTTAAAAAGGAAAAAGTTTCATCAGTTTAACACTTTTTTGTTCAAAGAGCTCTGAACATTAATAGCAACAAAGACTATGCAGCTGCTGCACAGAATTAAAGAGACAGAACTATTACTTCCTGGCAACATTTCTTCCTATAGCTCAAAAAGAGAGCAGCAGAAATTACACTGCACCATTAGGGAATGAGATGGAATTCTGAAGATTTACTCTTCTTCCTTCCACTCCTGTTTGTGACAATTTAACCAGGCACCTGCCAGATACAACAATTTAAACTTTTGCTCTAGAGTTCAGATGATAGCACGTTGCCCTTGAATTGGGATACACTAGGTCTCACTCTCTTGCCCCCAAAACAAATAATAATTTTGTAGAATGTCTCAGTATGCAGCAATCCCCACAAGGGCATCAAAACCTGCATAGCTCTTCCCCTGGCTCTTTCAAACTCAGACAAGCAACCAATGAACTAAGTATCATACTGAAAAGCATAAGGAAGAAGCCGCCATGAAAGGCTCTTTTATATATAAATATATGCTATAGGAAGCCCTAATCCATACAGCTGGACACTGTACACTGCAGAACTCTCACCATGTGTTTGCTCGAATCTTGCGTTCTTTCACAGGTACCTGCTAATGGCTTTTGCTGCTGACAGAAGTGCCAGCACATGTTCGGGAAATCAGATGAAAGCACTATTTCATTCCATACCTCTCTAGAGGCAGAATATGGGGACTCTGCATTAACGGCAGAATCATTCAATACTTCCTCTTCTATGAATGGAGAGGCCCAACTATTTTCTATACAACACAGTGGACCCCACACCTCTGGTGAGACTCCCCAAAGTATTTTAAAGTGGATGTGCAAGTTCCCAGAAAGTCACAGGAAGTGCTAGGATTCCCATCCCAGAATTTCTCTCTAGCCTTTCCATACCATGAGGGGAAAAAGCCTGAAGCTGGAACAAAAGTACATGTCAGAGCCTATCTCAGAGCTCTGTAAGATGTGCAAGTTTCCTGTCGCCTCAAGGTTTGGTAACTAGAAACCAAAATCAGCATATTTCAATTGTACCAAGGCTCCCTCCACTAGCGTTAGAGATCAAATCAGCCACATCTGGAGAAGTAGCACAGCAGAAGAGGTTGAAGGCAATGGTGGAGAGGGAAGAAGTGTTGATACCAAACAGCAACGTGGGGAGACTCCTACACAAGGACAGAGGAATCCCACTCTCGGACCAGATATTCTACAATAAAGCCCTTTTTGAGCCAGCACTTCTTACTGAAGTAATAAACTGATTTAATAGAGTATAAATATAGCTTCAACCTTAGAAAAAAGCATGGAAGCCAATCGTACACACAGTCTCTATCTTGACAGATTTTCAGATTTCATAGTGTTATAATTTTGGTTACTAAACTACAGAAGGAGGAAAATAAAGCTGGAGGCTTTGCCAGCTAGAAAAAAAAATAACACCCTGTAGTTGCTAGCACTCTGGCATACATTTTGGGGCTAAGAATCTCATTAGCTCTTACTTATAAAACAATCAAGTGAGGCAAGTGAAAATGCAGAATAGTGAAGTCAGTTTTCAGCGTCAGAGTTTACAGCTCACAGAGACGTACGGGAGCAGCTCACTCTCCCACATGAGTTTCAGGCTGCCACACAACTTCAGTCAACACCAGGAGCAGATGCACGTAGACTTCACTCATGATCCAAGCGGACATGTTTGCTCTGCCTGAGTTCTAAGCACGCAAAAAAAAAACCTATATCACAATATTAATTAATAGATGCTGCCTCTCTACTAATATTTATTCGCACTTAGGCATCGTGTTTACATGGTCACACAACTTTCAGAGATCAGACTGTACAAGCTCAGGTCATGCACAATACATGCCAGTGATATACATTTGAGGAGAGAAGTCTGTATTATTGTGTTCTTCACAATTTCACCAGGTTCCCTTTGAAAAACAATTTCCTATTCTTTACCATAATAATCAGAATAGAGGTTCAGAAACAGTTCTGCAGCAGTTTTACTGCTGGAGCATACAAGAAAGAATTGAAGATGCTAAACAAGAAGAATGAAATTTTTTTTCACAGAAACTCCATACAACTGCTCCAAAAAAGTCACATCTCTGTTCTCACTTCAGTGTGAAGAAAGGGGGAAACAACTGTTCACTGCTTCTTTCGCACTCAGTTGGGGCCTGAACAAGTCTGTGTGCCTTGAAAATGAACAGGCTTACCATCTTGCCCTCTAAATGTGCCTTGTCTATACTCAAATTCTTCATGCAAATCCCAGAAATACTTAACTGGAGTTCTCAAGTGAAAAAAAAGTTTCCATTTCAGTAAGTAAGGAAGCCTCAAAACAAGCATTCCTTCCTTTGCCATTTTCCTACTTCATCCCACATGGACACCACAAGTGTGAGAATACGACATGCAGAAGTTGCGCAGAGTAAAAGAAGGAAAACTGCAAGTCTGCAGTTATTGGCAAATGCTTGGGTTGACCGATATCCACAGAAGTGTTTCAAATACTTGAGTATCCTGGCCCTACCTCCATGGCACACGCTTCACCTCACCAAACAAACAAGGACTGTCTTTGTTTAATTAAAAAAAAGAAAAAAAAAAGAACACAAACCCACAACCTGTCTCACAGGCTGTGATTACATCAGCAAGAGCTTTCTCGTTTTCTCTATCAATCCCGCTCTACTCAGGCTTTGAAGAGCCTCTGTGTGCTGCTGCTATGTGCTTTGATCTTTCCATTTTATGCCCCAGGGCCAGTACTGATAATATCTGCTTTCCCTGTGCAGTTTTGGGCAATGCAGCAGCACCCGTTCCTGCCCAAGAGCAGCTTTGCTAGCACACTGGAGCAGGAGCATGTGCGGCCGAGTGACCCCATCGAGGCTGACATAAACCTCACATGTGCTCAGTGCAGATATGCCTCTAACATCTGGAGAAACTACATTTCCCTTCTGTTAGCAAGCAGTTGAGTGTGGCAATTTATTGTGAGTCTCTCAGCAACATAAAGCAAAGTCGCTATATAACAGTTATAGAACCCAGAACCTCAGATTTCCATATTCTTATTGCTCCAAAGTTTGTTTGGTTCAGGATATTTAATAACACCAAAGCGGTGGGGAATATCCTCAGTATTCATATATGTCAATTATCACAACTTGTCCTAACTGGCAAATGGACTGGAGATTTTTTTTTTAATTCTTCCCCTTACAAAGCCATGCAAAAGACCACTCTGGAACATGAGGAGCCAGGCAGTTCCTCTCTCCCACCAAGGATCAAGCAGAGACAGCAGAATCCAGAAAGAAAACAAAATCCCCAAAATGTTGCTTTAGGGCCCTTCTACTTGTGCCACAGCACTACTCCTCACTGTTCTAGAGGAAAAAAAGAAAAGTGCCAAGTGCAGATTATAAGTGAAGATTTTCACCAACAACTTTGGGATGAAGCTAGATCATGTCTTCGGAGGTTCTTAGGCCTATCTCACTACATGTTTTTCTCTGGCACTGACGGTGCTAAATGTGAAAGCAAAGAATTTCAAGTATTAATATGCAAACATTTTGACAGCAACTGAAGTCTTGATATTTGCAGGTTCACAAAACAGAGGTAGGAAGCAAAACAGTGCTAAGTGGTAGGAAATAAGTCTGGAAAGTGTGCTAACATTCAAGTATCGCATCCTGAAATGTGTAAGCATACAGGTACAGTATTATCATGGGGGAAGAGGGTGTTTAGAGAAGTTAAAAAAGAAACTGATGATCTGACATACTGCACTCTCAGCATCTGCCCAGCAGGAACAGGCACAACTCATACTCAGGGACAGGGGTGGACCCAGGGCACACAGAGCTTAATCCTTCACACAGGTGGATCAGTAAGTTAAACAAAGTCAGGTAGGCATCAAATGTAAAGCAACTTTCCTCATTTCCCCAACAGACCCATCTCCAAAGATGGCATCGCTCAAATTCACCTATTTTCAAAGCAGATTAGGATTTCACAGAACTCTGTCTGAGAATCAATGAAAATAAATCCTTTCCTGAAGTCAAACGCAGAGGGATGGTTTTCCAGCACAGAACAGAGAGATACAGTCAGTTCTTTTAATGTCTCCTCTTCACCAGCTCACGGGTAAACTGCTTTTGATCGCCGCTTTCATGGTACTGATTACTAAAATACAGAATTTCTTCTCCACAGTTCCACTTCAGAGCAAAAATGATATCTCTTACTCAGAGGTTCGGCCAAAGGCATACAAAGAATTTCAAGAAACACTTGCTAGAAAGCACAATGTTACCCCAGAAAACAAGACAACAGCTTCAATTAGTCAACTCCTAGTGCTGGCAAGGTAGGACACAGCAAGTGCTCTGCCGGACCCAGCCTGCAACATGTTTTGTCTATGAAGAGATCTGCTTTAAGAAGCCATATAGAGCCATTTTATTCATGTTATGCAGCAGAAATTCATGGCATACAACCCTGTGCAGCACTGCGACCCTGCAGGTAGCACCTGACATTCCCCAGTTCAGCCTGAGTGGTTAAGGCTGGTGCAGCTCACAGCCAAGCTGAAAGCTCATTTCCAAGGTATGGCATCAGGCTGGGAACTTCACAGTCTCTATCAAAATGGAAAAGAAGATACTCTAATGTTTTAGAAACATATACAGGTTGAAGACGTTTGTGCAACTTGCTGGCAGGGGCAGTGGGGGACCCTCAAGAGCAGCTCGCCTTCATGGGAAAGGGTGGCATAATCTGTTCTTCCTACAAACCTTCCAAAGGCAAGATTTTGCCAAGAACTAGCTATCACTTAAAGAATTCCAGAAGATTTTGCAACAATGTGTCAAGGGCTAGCAGGAACGCAGTGCCGACCTGCTCTGCAGCTGCTGCAGGCGGGTGCCCGCTCCTTGGCCAAGCCTGTGTGAGATGCCGCGCTGCAGCCCCGCTCCAGGTTTTGTGCTCAGCCGCTCCTCCCAGGACTTCAAAGGAAAAGTATTTTTGTACAGCCCAGCAAGGAGTGTAAACTGCCCAGCTGCTTCCAATGCCAGAGAGTTTAACCCTTCACTATCCAACACACAGTACCCCAGCAGGGGCTGCACATGGAGAAAAGCAGGGAAGAGACATTCACTCACAATATAAAACTTGAGTCTGGTGTGCTACAAAAGGGCACATCTGAGATGTGACATACGGACATCTTGTCATCTCTCTTCACTTTCCCACCCCCTTCTTTTGGGGGGAGTGGAGGGGGGGTATGCAGATGGCATGAATATCTAGAATAGTTTATGATATGTACAAGAACATTTTATATAAAACTTCTGAATGGAGCTTACTGGGAAAAGTCGGCCATTTAAATATAGAGAGTGAACGATAAATATCCCCAGGTCATCTCAACCTGGGCTCTGAAAGGATCTCAGAAATTCAGCACCCAGATGCAGATTCCAGTGCACTAAATACCTCCTTTTTTCACAGTAGTGAGAAGCAGAACTTAACCATAAAAAGAAACTCAAGTAACTGTAGCAAATGCTAGAATAGCCTGGCCATCTGTAGATTGGTAGTAGGTATGCTAGTAGAAAGGTAAAGAAAGATGCTAAATGAGTCTCTTCTCAACAAAACATGGCAGCAATAGAATCTCTCTTCTTTGTCAGCACTGTGGATACACAAGGGCATCCCTCTGCTCCCCTTATTCTGCGTGAGGCCCCTGAGTCCAAGTTTCCGTGTGGCCTTTTTCCAATTGCTCCAAAATGGCTTCGCATGCTCCCTCAGGTCCCAGTTCTGTTGGGGCCCAGAAGAGCTCACATCCAACTCTAGAGGAACTTGGGTAGTGGCCCTCAGTCAACCCAGAATACCTGAAAGGCACTAGCTCTGGTGGGTGCTAGATGCCACTGGGTAAGCTCTGATCTCCAGCAGGTCCTGGACTTTCAGCTGGCAGTAGCACGTTCTGGCAGTTGTTCTAGTGAGAGACCGTTACAACACCCAACAGAATTTACAGGATTTTTTTTTTTCCTGCTTAGGTATTAAACAGTGTGTATATTACCTACAGACAAAAGTCTTGCTTACGTGGATGCCTATACTGAGTTCTCTTTAGTCATTTTTCAATTTTACACTTTTTTTGTATAGGAGCTTGTCAGGCATGTGCACTTACACAATGTTACAGGTAGGCTACAGTGGATTTCTCTTTACTAAGGCTATTCAACACTCTAAGCTCCTTAGAATACAGTCCTAAACTTTTGAGCACAGAACATAGTGACAGCAGGGCAGGCAGGGGTGCGCATGTAAAGAGCATAATAAAGCACCACAGGGTGTATGTGTGTGTGTGTGTGTGTGTGTGTTAAATGCACACACCTTGGACATGCTAAGGAATGAAGTATAGCAGAGTGCCTTTGCCCCAGATGTGCCCAGCCTATACGCTGCATTTTCCTATTTCTCCAGGTACAGAATTATTTCTCCAAAAACACTTTACGGGTAGGCAATTGTGGTAGAGAAGCTGATATTCTGGCACCATTCTGTGTCAGAAACCTGGTCATAGCACTGAGTTCATAGGATGTCCTTTGATTCCCCTCCTTGTGGGCTGCCATCCTCCTCTCGCATGCTCAAGGTACAAGTAGCAGGACTTGCTAGGAAATATGAAGCAGCAACCCCATCTCTTTCGTGTCTCTCCTGAGCACTGTGCAAACTGCACAATGCAAGATGGGCTGCTTTCCTAGACCTACAGGTACAGGAAGAACAAGCAGGAACAAGGTAAGAATGGCAGAAGTTGATTGCTTCCTGTCTATCAGGCCTAAGGACTTGTTCTCTGTTGCATCAAAATCACTGTTCCTTTTTATTCTCATGTAAAAAGCACACAGATAAGTGAAAATATCCAGTGCTGCCATTTTTCAGCTCCTTTCCTCCCCTACAGTATCTATGCATATGATGAGTCCCAATTTTCTTCCATATAAAGATTGGGAATTACAGGTTTTCTGACAGTAGCTCTTTGTAAATGGAAGTTTACCTTCCAAAGGAATTGTACATCCTTCTCCTGACCCTCTTTCTCTCTTCCCACCTCACCATCCCCCTATTTCAAACACACAATTAGAGATGTTTCAGCTTAAGCAAATTAAAATGCTAAGTACAGTTCTAGGTCCAGGTTTGATATTAGAATCCACTTAAACTATTTGTATGGCTATGTGCTTTCTCACCAACTTCTTAAAAGACTGCTCCCCAGAGATCAACTTCTACGTAAGGACTTTTTGCTTTATGCCTCTATTCTGGCTAGAAAAAAAAACAAGTAATATTTGACATGTGTAAGTTTTTCAGTACATGAAAGCTAGCTTAAGTATATTTTATAATGATACAGCAATTGTCTTCAACACCTTTTTAAAATAGAGTGTTGGGAGTAACATTTGGCTATAGCTACAGTGAGACATAACTAAACTTAGGTGAAGTTACATTGACAAGACAAATTTCATTATAGTTGGGCTTAACTGCTAGCACATATTCTAGGGATTCAGAGTCTGCATTAGCCACTTTAAAGACAAAATTGCTTGCATTTGCAATACGTCATGCAGATGACCTAAAAACTTCTCTGAGACTTCTCTGGGTTAAAGTGGACTTTAACCCCCTTGGATGGCTAGAGAGAGGTCTGTTCTGTTTATTCTTTGGTAAAACTTTCACATCCAGGGATGGAAGGTGTCACCCTGTACTATATATATATATATATATATATATATATATGTATATGTTCATACTCTGTAATATAGAATTTTCACTCTGAACAGATTTTTCCTCTCATTTCTTTCCTGTCACTTACCTCCCTCTAAATGTGATATGCAGGAAAAAGTGATGCAAGTTTTAAATAACATTCTTTTTTAGGTTGTGTAACCAACTTACATTGAGGCAATATTTCCTTTAAGTACATATTTGAAAAATGAACCAAAGCGATGCTTTTGCATGTAATGAATAATTAAAGCACGGCACTTGCTGCTATCGACAGTGGCAGACAAAAGTACAACTGTTTTCAGGAATTTTTAGACAGATGCATGAAGGAGACAATGCAAAGTTATTAAACACAGGTAAAACTATGACAGCATGCAGCCACTGGTTCAGAGCATTTCCAGGCCACTGACTTAAATACCTTTTCCAAGTAAGCATGCTGTTGGCTACTTGTCAAAGTGCACTGGAATAGATGAATCTTCAGTTTCTTCATCATATTCCATAATGTTTTATGGACAACATTATCCCTTCACTCTGAAGTATGAAAATAATCAAGCGATGTGGTGATACTATCCAAGAGTAGCAAGAGTTTTGCTGAAGTACCTTTTAATTTCATCTAATCAGGAAGGCAAGGGAAAAAGGTCACAATCTCATTTACTGTGCTGTTCCACAACAGTAACCTGAATACTAAAGATTCATCACACAGCCCTATTATAGTCACAGGCCACAGGCTCCAGGTGGAAACAGAGGTCAAAGTGAGCACGCTTCAGCATGGGATGAGAATCACTCTTCTCTGCACGTATGTTTGCACCAAAGATCAGCACTTGTAAAGACGTTACAGCAGTCTGCAGCCCAACAGATGATGCATGGGGAGGAACAAAGCGGCAAGACTACCACCCTAATGCGTTTCTGCTGGTCTGGTGAGAGAAGGCCTCTTGCCAAGGTCTCAAGTAGAGAGAAATACCATGAAAAGATGCATCAGTCTTCAGCCATGCATGTATCAGTTTTTGCTCCAGAATCAGTATTAGCATGTTTGAGCTATTCCAAAAATCACCATTTTGTATTCTCCTCATTTTTATATTATTCTCTAAATTACAGACTGCAAGAGAGATTTGCTTAAAAATCAACTTTATTCTACCTGTACTGCTACCTATAGCAGTCTTCAATTTCCCATACCAAATGTATTCTCTTCACAAAAAGTGCAGGGATAGGTGTGAGAAAGCTTATTTCAGACATTTTGCTTTGCAATTCAGTCAATGTGCAACTGATAATTTCAGAAAAAAAAAGAAAATCAGTTGCAAAAATCAGAGATTTGACAGAAAGAATGATACCTTGCATTATCTTTCAAGAAAAAAAAAAAAAAAAATCACATTCTTCAGGAACCTTCCCCCCCCCAAAAAAACCACCTCAAAAAAATCCCCCACTTTCAGACAACTCAGCAACAGCAGTCAGTTAGAAAAAAAGTATTTAAGTTGTCCATATATTTAGCACACAGCCTACTGCAAAACAAACAAAAAAACAGGATATGCCCTAGAGCCATACAAATTTGTTTCAAATTTAAAAACTACCATAGTTGAAGAAAAGCAACACAATTCTGATCCTCAGAACACTTCATGTGATCAATTATAATATTTTCTTAAAACACCTATATTGATATACAAAGGAAATGAGTCAGAGTTGCATGCTTGCTGCAGTTTCTGCTTATAAGAACTCCTGGGAGCTGGAGGTTCACACATGCTAAACAATTCAACTTGAGTATGCAAAGTTACAAGACTTGATCACTGGCAAAGTCTGAAAAGAGAACATAAACTCAGTCTAAAATTCAAATTTTTGCACCTGGACAACTTCAGCCAAATCCCTAGAGCAGGTTTCTTCAACAGCTAAACCAGAGGTAGGAGTAAAGTCGGGCCACAACACACACACACACTTCTTGCTCTTTGAGACACACTGATGTATGACAGAGCTACAAGAAAAAAAAAAAACAAGTCCCAGGGAATTTGGATATCCTGAGTAATGCCAGCAGCTGAATGCAAGTACCACGCTAACAGCCTAACACACCACTGCCTATTTATCTAGAAGACCCATTCTTTATGCAATACTATAGAAAAAAGTACTCTCCTGTAACTCACACATATACATCCAAAGAGCTATCTTTCTGATCTGCTTTATTCGGATTTTGATACTGCTTGTCAAACTTTTGATTGTGACTTTAAATCCTTATGGAGAACACAGTTATTTCTAAATCAGCACTAATCAAAAGTGGTAAGGTTTCTTGATATGAAAACCACCAGCCCAGACTTCTCTGGCTGAAACCCATCTGGAACATAACTTATTGTGAAATAAAGGAACATGACAAATCTACAGTATCGTCATGAAGAAAAACCATGACTCAGCCATCAGTAATTATTCTCTGAATGACAGACACAATAGGGTTGGGTAAGAATGCCAAAATATTTTAAAATAAGGTGCAATTTCCCTTCAGCATCCTTTCTAATCCTTTGACATTGACCAGATTGAAAACAAGGCATTACTTTAAAGGGGTTCTCATAAGAAGTTCTCCCTCCTTGTAATTGCCGCACTGCATTTCTGCGCCTAAATATAACAAAGGCAACTAGCTTATAATAGACACATCCTCCCGCATAAAAGTTCAAAACAAACCAAAGCTTCCTCCTCACCATTTGAAAATATGCAACAATTCAGAATTAATTTCTGCATTAGAGGTTTTTCTTCTCTCATTTTCTACTCAACTGTTCAAGTAAATAACTCAAAGCTTTCTAGAAAGGCACAAATTTAAGAGTGTAAAGCATCTAATTGCTAGAAGCTCTTCCCCCAAAACAGTATTCCCCACTATTGTAGCTCTATATCAAGAATGTAAGTTGATCTACAGCTTAGATTCCTTCAGAAAAAAGAATATTTTATTAAAAACGTCTACAGGTACATTGAAGGCTGTCAACACTGAAGAAATTTGTGCTGGCTCTTCAATCTCTTTCACACATTATCTTACCTTCAAAACAATTTTCATCTCTGAATTTCTACACAAATTTAATATGCTCCAAAGGCAGGCAAGAGGCAGACACTAGTACATACTCATCCTCTGTGTATCCAAACACTCAACCATTCATTTCATCAGGATGTTCCCAAATGCTGTAGCTGATGCTTGTATTTATTACTGCACAATAGATGTCAAAATTAAAGAAGCTTACTTAAGACACCGAGCTCCGCAACAGTCCTGTTCAAGAACAATCCCACTACCGACTTTGTATAGTCCACTTTAAAGAGTTTAAGAAAAAAAGATTGCCAAAGTACTCCAACTTTCTATCTTCTACAGTTTTACAGCAATGTAGACAATAAACCAAGTATTTTAGAAGGGTTTGTCTTCATTTATTAATATGAAGTTTATTTTCATCTCACATCGTAATCATCAGAAGCCTAAGGCTAGTGCATCCCCACAATTTAGACAGAACATACCCAGTACTCATAGAGCAGAGAGTTTACTATTTAAATAAGTTTATAACACACATAACTTAGGTTTGTGCACGTGCACATACATATATACCCTCATATACCCTCAGAACACAGCCTAATGACCCATCAAGTCATGCTATCTTCTTAAAGCCCTGCTTGCTAAGATACCCACCTCACACACTGGACATCAGAATACAGCCCTATTTGCTGAGCTGTTTAGCCATTGCAATTATGCTCTCTGCTTGCTCACATTCTCTAACTGCTATTTTGCACATTAGATAGCAACCTTTTTAATCACAAGCCATGTAATTACCTGTGCCCAAGACCAAATGCAACAAAGCTGCACCATAAAATTGGAGATATGCTATACATTTACTCCAATATTAATAAATCTCAAATTGATCCCAAGACTAATCCTAATTCCACTTAAAAAAACAAAACAAAAGCAAGACACCACACACACTTTGTGGCCAAAAGCATGGCTGAAAGATACCTTGCTGTACAATTCTTGTACTAATCTCACTTATCCCACAAAGCGAATCATTTCCCCATGAGGCATCATAACCAATGGTCAATTTACATTCAGTAGTTTCCATGTCAGAGCCAATCTTGTATCCCTTTCCAACAAATAGCCTGGAAAAAAAAACTTTGATCTCAACACTTCCATCTCAGACACGGACATTCACATCTTCCCACTTATTCTTAGCTATTCTCCGTTACGTCGTATCCACTCTTTCTAAATAGCATGAAAAGATACTAATTTAACCAGTTTCAATTCCTTTATCTGCATGGCTAAAGACATGTTATTTGTTTCTAATTCTTCAGTAACATCCGAATCAGACAGATACAAAACACTAGGAGTCATGCTATGGCAGAGCTCACACCATTCACAATAACTGATCTTTCCCTTCACCTCCTTCCTTACTATGGCCAATTTTCATCTTAATATCCTCCCTCATTTAGTTATTCAACAAACTATTGCCACAAACAGAATAACAGTCTATGTTACCAAATTAAAAGACAAGAGCCAAAATATTAAAAATCATGAACTTTGAGGGCAAAACATCAGAAGCATGGAGGGAAAGGGGAAAGCAACTCTGCTGAAGGCAAGTTACAAATACAGCCTTTTCTTATTCAAGACAACTGAAGACAACTTCAAGACAACTGAAATAACTTCGTAATTGAAATCTGACAGGAAAGCGCAAGAACAAGACCTCAGGAAAGGAATAACAGGTCAAGTCCAGATGTCTTCATACTTCACACACAGCCGTATTTAATATCATACCCTCTTACTCATGAGGCCTCACATGATCATGCCCCAGCCTGCAGTGTGCAGCAGAGACCTTCATGAGCAGGCTACCCTGGGCAGCACCAGCCACTTCACATCTGAGAGATGGAAAATAGGCTTAGAAAAGCAACCTGCATTTCAGAGAAGAGCAGGGAAGTGCTGCTGCTTGGCCAGGATTAGTTGCCAAGTTAAGCAGCCTGAATGAAGTTTATTCACCCACTACCTACCTCTAGAAATATGATCCTAGAGCTCTGACATCACAGATGCAATTTCTGACT
This sequence comes from Rhynchotus rufescens, assembly GCA_032273925.1. Taxonomy (NCBI): domain Eukaryota; kingdom Metazoa; phylum Chordata; class Aves; order Tinamiformes; family Tinamidae; genus Rhynchotus; species Rhynchotus rufescens. The sequence continues at coordinate 9,859 of JAVCKT010029862.1, read as the reverse complement.
AGCTAAAAGGAGACAGGGAAGACAGGAATATGCCAACATCAGAAAATATATGTAGTATTTCCCTAAAACATGCACAATTTTAAAGTTATCCATTCTAGCACTTCAGATAGGCAGTATATGCTCACCTGTAACAAAGCATATCACATGTTCTGTCCTAACTCATCCATTTTATTCACTTTCCAATAACTCACCTCTTTTACTGTCAGCCAACCCATACCATCTGCATGGGCACTTCACCGGCAGATTTCTAAATGGGCAGTTTAAAATAAAAAGTACCTATGAAGTTCTGATCAAACAGCACATTAAGTGCTTTCACGATGATCTATATAAGCAGTCAAGATCATCTCTTAAGTAGTAGGAAGCTGATTGGGAGAAACACTGAAAATGGCTGCAATTTAATAAAAAATTATTAATGCAGACATACAAGTGACTTTTGTCTCAAAAGCTTTTCTTCAATCATCCATATTCTTTTAGCAGTCTCTAAAATCATAGAATCACAGAATGTTCAAATTCTGAATAATGAGTTATGTTATTAGGAGCTATTATAATAATGAGTTATTATTCTGAATAATAATAAATAAAATGATTTTAACGAGGTAAATACCACCATCCCCTCCTTTTTGCACAATTTGAGGTGTTAATTCCATATACCACTAAGGGGGAAAAAAAAAGTGAAGACCCTTCCCTGCCTTGACAGATACTCGGGACTCCTACTGCTCCTCTCACCCTTTTCTAACTGAACTGCAAATCCTAATCTAGCTCTGATCTGCCTTCTAAGAAGATATTCAACATTTGCCTCCAGAACATAATCCCTGTATATTCTGTTCCAAAGACTGCAGCAACCATTTTATCTGAAATATGCTCATTAAGATTTCAAAATTCAGCATCGTTTGGATAGTAAAACTACTATAAACATACTCAAGCTTCCTGGCCAATGCAATCTAGTCCAGCAAAAATCTTTATCTAATAAAGAATTCATTATCAGCAACCTCATTAGAAGTCATGTATCATAGCACTTACACAGGAAACCAATATTTTCCTAGCTTCTCCAGTCACAACTCCAATCCAAAGACACCAATCACAAATTAGTTAAGGGTTGAAATTCATTTGTATTCAACTTCTAAAAATTCTCTTCACATTCGATAGAGCTAGTCATATGTTACTGTCTGCTGCTTCCTCACTGGCACAACAGGACCAAGTGAGAGATGGCCACTACACTGGCAGAGCCTGCTTAAGTTTGAGAACACAAGGATCTCCATCCACCAAATGGACTATAAGCAGAGCATAACCACCTCACAACCAGGTTTTATATTCTCAAAGTCCTTTCCAACTACGAGAACACAAATAATCAAATAAACACTAGAAAAAGCAATGCAACAGCTTCAAGCTGACATTTTACTTTAGGACTGCAGAAGGGTAAGAGTGCACATGAGTGTACATGTTCTCATTTCTTAGCTTACAGATGGCAACTTTGCACAGCAGCTCAGTGTTGTCCTTTTGAGTAGTAACACTGCAACAGCTTGCTCAACAGTCAGTCCGTACAGAAGGCTGAGAAGTGGAGCCAGTTGCTTGGTTTTCAGAAGTGTTCAAGGCAGCTTCCAGCCTGGAAAACTGATATTAAACCAGCAAGAGTGAAGTTGGATAAATTGAAAACACTGCTCTACATAGAGAAAAACCAAAACATTTTATTTTTGACTTGTAGTTTGACCTTAGTATTGCATACTGACTGCTATTAATTTTCATGTTGAGCAACAATGAGGAGCAAGGTATCCCTCTCCCTTCTACCAATGCTGTTTTTAACACAGATTTTAATATTGGTTAATTTTGAGTGGGAAAGAACAGGAAAAAGCCATACTTCAAAATCCCTTGAGGAACTTCAAAAGAAGCTCTATGTAGAGTCTTGAAGATGCACACTAGGTTTTTAAGTTACAACACACTTCCTATTGACCTTAAGATGCTTGAAAGTTAAAACTGCAGTGAAGTTTGAGCCACAGGTTGGTGCTGCTCATTTCTAAGTGAGAAATGTCTAGAACCGGTTCTTCAATCTTCCCAGGTTTGCCAATAGATTTTAAAAAATCATATTTGTCTAGGTCGTGCAAACATCCCAAAAATGTTTTAAGAATTTACTGAGTCTAGACTCAAAGTGACTTGCAAGCTTTTATGAGTTGTCACACACAACCTCCCTCCTTCCAAACAAAAGAATCTCCCCCACACACTGAAGGTACATTTTTATTCTCTCAGGAAGATACTGCAGAACTGTTTAAAAACTCCATATATGTACCTCACCCTTTCGCAGCTGTTTTTTTTTCATGTTTCTAGAATGCTTTCACACTAGCAATTGTCCCATATTCTGATTTCATCTACACTGACTTCCTGGAGATCAGACAAAACTATTTTACTTTCTACTTGCATCTTCTCTCAGTCAGCTGTGAGAAAGTTTCAGGTTTTTTTTTTTGTTTGTTTGTTTGTTTTTTTTTTTGATGCTGTGGGCATTTTATGTTTGTTTTAAAAAAAGTAGTACATCTTTGTCCAGTTATATGTTAAAAAAGCTCAGCTCATTTAGAAATTCTCCCAATGCATTAAGTGACAGGTCCATATTTTCTTACAGGTTTCACAGTAAGAGATCTTACTAGCAGTACTTTCTTATACTGTAAAACTGCATGGGACAACATAAGACTCATAATGGAGCAAACAATCTGGATAAATGGATGTACGTGTGGTGTGGGTGATCAAGTTCCTTTCTCCTGCAGTTGCTTTCTAGTACTGTTTAGTTATGCAGTCAGTGACATAATTGATTTCACTTGCTGTACTAGAATAGGCTGCATCAGCAATGTATCTGTAACAGTAATGTCAAAGCCCACGAATGCTCCAATGCATGGCCTGCAGTAGAAAAATTACCAAAGACAGATGTTTTTTAGAGTATTCAAATAATTCACAGAAAGTCTGCTACTCAGATAACAGATTCCCAGATAAGCATGAGGGGAGAATCCTAGTTATCAAATACAGGAGATCACCCCATGGAATGAAACCAACAGAACTTCATAACAAAAGCAAAGTTCAATAAACAGCATGAAGCTGGTCTGTACTCCAGCAGCCATATAGAAAAGTTTAGGAAAAGAAATAGTCCTGCCAATTTGGGTGACCATGACATTTGCTCTGGGACCAAGTAGTCAACACGTGATCCAAAGAGTGCTAAGAGAATAAAGCAGTAAAGCGGCAGCAGGAGGGAGAGGGGAAAAAAATAAATAAATGGCTGGAAACTTATCACCAAAGTTAGTCTGAAGAAACTTTCATATCGCATACACACTGCCTTGTGTGGCACCATCAAGGCAAAGGTTCACATCACAGCCACACTCTCCAGGATACCAAAACCAGCAGAAGCGGTAAAGAAAAATGTATTACTCTTTTTGAAAGGAAACAAGGTTCTAGCTCTCCACTCAGCCCCAGATACATGGGCATTCAACAGTCCTGGAGTCGAGAGCTTCTGCAGAAAAAAAGACGACATTTGGCTAGGAGCTGACTCAGCTCTTTAAGATTCTTGCCCAAGTTTGATCAGTGTCATAAGTCAAACCATCTGAGCAGAATGGTTGACCATCTGAGCAGAATGGTTGATTTTAATAATTCAGTAAATTCCAACTAAAACTTTTTTCCATAATTTCTGACCAGCTCCTACTGAGAGCCTAACCTCAAGTTTTCAGTTCCTCTTTAAAGTATAAACCATGATTATAGCCTGATTTTAAGAGAAATTCTCTCTGAAAGATCGGAGAGATACTTGTGCTTTTTCCTGCAAGAGAAGGCCCGCTGTCGAGCCAGTAACAGCTTCCCAAACAAGACAGACCAGGTCTGCTCCCACATGAGCACAACAACCTAAGCTTCCAGAGAAAACAGAGGTTTTCACAATAGCTACATTTTGCTTAGATTCCATTTCACTAGCTCTCCCTTCAACATAGACATTTTCAGTGAGGCTCAAGCAAGAAGCTATGACTTACCAGCCAGACTAAGCCTATGCTGTAGACACTAGGGTGAAAAACAAACAAATAAAACAACACACAAGTGATTCCTCCCCCACAGAAACAGTATTTTTGCAACATAAAACAACTCAGATGACTGCAAATCCAAAAAATTGACCCAAGAATAAACAGAGGGAAAGAAAGTTTGTTGTGTGAGGAAGAACTTCTGCTCCAGCTAAAAAGAATACACACTGCAGTGATCTGAAGCTGCCTATAAATATTTGAGAACATCAAAGCCAGTCCTGTTAAATTAAAAATGCTGTCACACAGATAGGAACTAGCCTCTAGCATTGCCAGCTTCAACATGTGAGCCTCTGATCTATGAGGCAGCAACTCTGCTCCTCGAGAAATTTTATTCACCATAAGGAGGTGAAAAAAAGTGAACCAGCAGTTGAGTTTAATAAGGATACTTAATATCTTACAAGTGAGCTAATTAGAGCTTAACTCTTTCAGGATAGTACCATAGCTCTTCAAACCTTTTACAGACAAGGTTTTTTCCCATATTTTTATCACCGGCATGTCTGTAGGTTCCTAGACACTGGTATCTAAGCCTCTGACACAAATACCTCCATTTTGAAGTTTGTTTCAGTATTTTGGTGGATTAGTCCTGGTATACTCTTAGTTTAGCCATGCTGCAAACATTGCACAAACACCTGCACATACATATTGGCTGGCTGCTGCATATCAGGGGCCTATGTTTAATACTAAAGCAGTCTGAAAGATTTCAAAAGCCTTCTGCATTTTCCTATTAGATGACTGAAGATAAGACAGTGAAAAAAACAGAATTCAGAGGGCTTGGTCTTCTTTCTTTTGGAGAGATTCAGCTGTCAGTAGCATCTGCATATATACAAAATGCATCCTGTTGAGAAATTTCTCTCATCCTGACACAGTCATTTTGCAATTCTACTATGCAAAAGTCTACAAATTCCAAATATCAAAAACTTACAGAGAAGATTAGCGCTAAAAATTACAAATGCAGTGAGAGAAGTGCAGTACAGCTTTCTCAAGTAAAATAATGAAAGACAAGGAAGCATACCTTAAGTTCTTTTCACTTCCTACTTTGTAATGTCTTTTCCCCGGTCAGTTTTGGAATGCAGGAGACAAATCCTGCTGACAGGTGCACACTGCCTTCACTCCAGGTCTCCAGCTCCCAAGCCCTGCACACCACAGCTCTGTCTTGCTACTTCACATGCTCCCTCCTTTGCTTCCAGCCATCCTGGAAACTGGCCACCACTGCACCCAGGCCAGCTGCTCCCCTCTGGCCTCAAAGTATGCAAGATGGTGCCTGCACCCAAAGGGTTCAGAGGCAGTATGCAGGACCTTACAAAATAAAACACTAGTGTGAAGCAGCACACTTTCCTGCCATCTCACTGTTGGAGACCAACTTTGGAGAAACCCATCTGCCTAGAAGTAGGCAGCAACAGGAACGCGAACACATTGCCCATGTCTCCAAAGCCAGCAGGGAGAGGCCAGGTTGAGGCACAGCAGGGACAGGTAGCATAAGCATGAAAAACTGCAAGTCTGTTTGTGCATATAGATGTATGTATGTCTTAGCTATGGGATAGAGATTTTGTTATTTAGGTAAAACCTATCAGTGCTCAAAGGTGACAACCACCATTAGTCAAGCCCACAGCTCTTCAAGAACAGTCTTTGCCAGACACTGCTAGTTGTCTTCCAGGATGGCCAAACTTGGGTAGAATCAATGCATCCATACAGAGAGCAGAATAGAGCACTTTCCACAATTCCAAAACAGATAGTCCCAACTCTGTCATCCAAGTGGATTGTTTAAGGCTGGAAACTTCCTCTTCCAAAGCCTATTTCATTGAAAAGTTGGGTTAGAGTCTCCTATGTTTGGAAAGGAGAGGAGAAACAGAAAAGGATTCCCCCTTACTCCCTCCTCCCTGCCTTTTTTTTTTTTTTTTTAAGTAGGCCAGCATCAAAAGGTTCAAATTAGGAAACCAGGTCTTGGCACAAACTCTATAAACTAGGGTTTTTCTCAGATTAAAAGTAATTTTTCAAACACAACAATCAGAAGCTGCTTATTAAGCACATGCAGTAAATTCACAGTAGGAGGTACGTTCTTACAATATACATAGCTGTACAGCTAATCAAATAGTTGTACTCAAACCATGGCTGCAGACTAAAATATGGCTTAGCCCCTTGTCAGATCAGTCACCTCCTTCACATTCTTCAGCTTGTTTTACTAACAAAAGTGATACAAGGTGTTAAAAGAGCTTATGCACACACACACAAAATATAGCAACTTAAGGTGGCCAACAACTTCAGAAAGCAAGAGGAATTCTTACATTAATACATAGAGCAACACAGGCTTGGGAAGTCTAGTAAGTCTGCATATATTAAGCTACACATTTAAGGGTGTACTTGTGTCTGAAACATAACAAACTAATCAACCATCGGAAACTGACTTGTTGTCTTTAAAGCCAAGTGCAACAAAAGTCTTTTAAAGCAGTGTGAAAAGAAAAAATGATTACAAGCAATTCATCGTTGTGAAGAGGACACCCTAGGCCACCAGAAACCAATCCTGAGCACTAACACTCAATCATAAGCAGAGCTCCACAAATGGAATAAACTCAATGATGTGCAAATTTTGACTATTCTGAGTATCCATGACAACCAAAGATCCCTGATCACCTTAGATTCAAGCAACAAGCAGCCAGAGAAATACAGAAAAGCCATTTTTTATGCAATTCTTCTGTTGTTCTTGTAACAATTTTAAAGTAAGTCTTTAAAATATTTTTTCCTTTGCCAGTCTCCTTTACTGTGAAGGGTTCTCCCTTAAAAGTCAGGAAACACAAGAAATGAGGCCAAGTATTCAACATGCATTACGTTTTCATGCATACGCACCACAAACTCTGGTCTGACCACATTTGAATACATAAATGTAGATGTCCAAAAGAAGAGATAATTTAGGAAATGCTAAACAACAGCTTAAACCAAGCACTTCTAGTATACTCTAACTGTATTAATGAGAATGTATGTACCACTTGCATAACTACATAAAAAGAAAAAATTCTTGCAGAATATACAGCAGATTACTGCCTCCAGATCTTATCCTTCGCTAAGGAGTAAGATATTGGCCTCTTGAAAGTATTCACACTTTGAAAAATTATGTTCATGAAAGTTTCAAAGTGAGGTCCTTCTGGCCTAAAAAAATCCAAAACAAAGGCTAGAAGATTGCAATAAAAATGAGCATTTTTAAGTGTACACTACACCACAAGACAGTATAAACTGGAAGAAAATTACAATATATGCTAATAAATGGTTTATACAACTCAGAGACTTTCCTATATCATTTGCTTAGAGCAAAATGCTTGATGGCATTTCTTTCTTACCAAGTTATGTCACATCAAATCATGACCTGTCCCTTGTGTTTCACCTGAAGCCATTTCAGAAACATTTCACTAGACAAAGCAATTAAAGCAAAGTTACCCTGTCCCATAATCAGATCCACAATAGCATGTGCAGAAGAGCATGTGCCAGCTCTGCCCATGGTGAACAGCCAGCCACAAGTGCTGGTGACACCACAAAGCAGGTTATAATTACATCCAAACCATCATACTTGCATAGATACAGTCTCAACAAACATATGTATATATAAATGGAAAAGGAAAAAAAAAAAGTAAGTGTTAAACAGGGAACCATTTGGAGTAAAGTCTCTCCTTGTTAGGGGATTTTTCTTAATTCCACCTCCCAAACAAGCAATTTAAGTACACAAGAGAGGAAGTGGTCAGCACTCTGCCAACAAAGGCAAGCATTTTAACAGTACTGATGCTAAATGTCAGTGTGGAGCTTAAACTAATGAGCTATGCTGAAAACTTACCTGAACTTCCTCAAACTACTTTTTCATACTTTCTTACCCACCTTTATTTAGTAGAGAACAGAAACTGTCCTGTTTAGAGTTTAAGACTAGTGCCATAAGTACTCCACTTTTTGCTTAAACTATTTCGATTGCTATAAACAGGTCACATAACTTTTTCCTCCTTCCTGCACAATTTGGGTACCTTTCCTTGATCTTCTTATGGTGTGCCTCCTACCTTCCAAGGAACTGTCTCACCCAGGAGAGCAGACAAGGCTCTGGGCAAAAGCATTCTGATATTGCCACAACCATAAGCACAGACTATGGACACTGGAGCTTCCTTCAAAATCAACAGTTCATTGCTGAAATCGGTACTTCGCCTTTTGGATAGCCTTCTCCTTGTAGTGATGAGCAGAAATAGCCATCCTTACCTTAGACTCATTTAGAAACTTTTCACCAGTACACTTATTCTCCAAGGCTTAATATATATTAGACAAAAGCTTAAAAGAAAAGTTTTTAGCTAGATAAATACAGTTTATCAGCCGTTAAAATTCAGTGGTAAAAAATAGCTGCTTTCACTAGGTTTCTTTCTTATTTACCATAAAGGACCCCCAGCTGTCTAATGGAAAGACGGAAATTGATATGCCCACAGAGATTTAAGCGGCCATGCGTTCCCTCCACTTCAGTCTCCAAGATCCCCCCGTTACAGTGCCGCAGGCAAAATTATTAGCATACACACAGGAATACCAAACCAGGGCACAATACCTATAAGTAGATGCAACACAGCAGTAGGCAACTATTGCTGAAGGGAGCTATCAAGTCCTTGCACCACTCTTAAGAAATGTCTTCGATATCGATATACAATATAGAATATTGAAGAATCAAGAAGGAGCTTCAATTACAGTAGTGCATTAATAAGCTGTTAAGAGCAGCCCTGTACACTAAGCAGCAATGCTGTTGCTGGGCTAACGGTTCATATTGTGGACCAGCATCAGGTCACAATGCGCAGGAGGATGAACAATTGATGCAAAATACTTTGAGGGGCTGTCCTTGGCTCTCTCCATGTGCCACCATGCACCAAAGCACTTAACTGTGACTCAAACTTCAAGAAAATTGAGGGAGAGATGGAAACAGCCAGACTACTCTGGAATAAAGCACATAACCTTTAATAGCAAACTGCTGTTGCATTACTCACTGAAAAGGCTACCTAAGTACCTTAGTTGTGCATGTCCTTTTCTCAAATCTCTCTCATAAAGCAGAGTTACAGTTCCTTTATCATCTTGGCCATCTCCTGAAGCAAACCAGGTCCTGTAACCCCCACTACTGTTCATGTGCTTGATGTTTTTCTCTTGCAGTAGGCATATCTGGATCACAGCCCTGACTCTGGGCAGCAACAATCTCCAGTCTTCTACCACAGACTGGAGAAGGACAAGACCCATCAAGCTCATATCAAGCATGGCACACAGCAGTAGCTAGCAGAGCACCTTGCTCTCAGGACTAGCCTGCTGTTCTTTCATTTCCCTGTTAAATCATTCCAGTATCCAAGAAGGATGACAAGCCCTCCCAATTCAGAGCTGTCACCAGTGCAGGCCTCAAAATCTGTACATATGCTTTACAGAAATCAAACGTAAAACTAAACATTGGGAAGTATTTTGCTATATATACCATGCCTGTAGCAAAGCTGCAATAGCAGAGCCTTGTTCCTATCAGCTGGACACTCAAGTCTCAGTAAAGTAGTAAGTGGAAAATAAGACAGAAGCTTAGATTAGACAGAATTTTTTATCCACAAACCAAGGACAGAAATTGCTCACTGCTCTGATCAAATAGCAACAGATATATGTCTGACACTATCTTAACTATTAAAAGAGGAAGCAAGACCAAGAGCCATGACTGCACACAACTTCTAAACAGGTTAAAGTCAACTCCTTAACATTAGACAGTCCTTCCAAAGAAGGATAGAATGCCCAAGGTTGGAAGGGACCTCAGAGGTCATCGAGTCCAACCCCCTGCACACGCAGGGTCACCTAGAGCA
>JAVCKT010029860.1:0-10477 GCA_032273925.1 Rhynchotus rufescens | reverse complement strand
TTTCTGTTTAGATAACAAGACTGTATAACTGAATCACTCATGGTTATAGGAGACTGTGTGGTTCACGGCTGCGGTTCAAAGAAATTTCTAGAGTTTTATCAGAATTTTCTTTTAATGTTATCTCAGGATTTTTTTTTTTTTTTTGGAAACTAGAAAAACAGAAATTTCAAGAGCAGTACAAACCTCCTTTTTTAAAAAAAAAGAACCAGTGATTGAGGAAGGGTCCTGTGAGCTCTTGGGTTGCCATTTTCAACTTCTGACTTTGGAAACTGAATGCATGTTGTCTGACTTGCTGTTAGGGAAGATAAGTCTGTTTGTAGCAGTATTACTGGAGAACTGGGTTGAATTTTAGGCCATCCGCAATTTCTGTTCCATTGCTCTACTTGGAAGTTGTCATCATGCTTTACAGTTGCAGCTCTTTGGTCCTCCTTGCTTCCCCTGTCCATGTGTTAGCTCCAGTGCTCGTACATGTGTCCAGCAACATTTTGAGGGAGTGAGCAGGAATGGACTGCTGATGGCAATCTGGGTTAGCTGACCTGAGTGTGGAGCTACTTATGGATAGGAAGGAATTTCAAAGGGCACAGTGGTCTCTCCTGACACGTGTTTCTTGGAGACTAAATGGAGGTAGGCACTGTATTCCTTATAGAAATCTAAATAGAAAGTAGACCTCATTTGGAATACGCTGCTTTTTGGGGGGCCCTACTCCTGCTGTTGACTGCTTGGATGTGCTTACAAATATGATGTATTAGGTTTTCTGGTTCTAGCTTGAAAGGCAAGGAAACAGTATAGCGCCTCCCTCACTATGACACTAGTGTGCATGGAATATAAATTAAAAGAATCCTGTGTTTCTCTTGGACCTGTTAGCTCTGCAGATCTTACCTGATATGTACCTGGGTGTAGAATTCAGTGCTTTAGATTATACCAGTGAGACTAGTGAGTTGAATCCAGTATCCTGTAAATGAGTCAGCAATACTGACACTCCTGATAAATAAGAATTTAGAGAGAACTATCTAAGTGACATACCCATATTCTGGAGTAAACTACTTGCAAGGGTATTTTCTTCTAAAAATCAGATAAATAGATGCTGGTATAAGCCATTTCCAAGAGCCATTTCAGAAGTGATTACTATAATCCTACTTATTTTATTATCTTGTTATTTTCTCTTAATTTTCTGGCTAGTAATTTTGCTGGTAATTCTGATATGCTGCTGTGTATATGCATTTCAGAAGCAACTGAAATTCACATCTGGAGGAAAAAATTAACTGAAGGATAAGGCAAGTTCTGAGGCTCCTGGGTTAGTGAGCAGCTACTTGTGCAATTGCACTGAAGCAAAACTGGTCAATGACATGTTTTCCTTTTGTTGAAGACTTTGGGGGAAAAAAGCTATTCAAAATTTATTTTGCAATATACATTTTTCACAAAAAAATAAAGGAGAGCATATCAAAGTGTCCTTGTTACCTTATGGTAGAAAGCGAACACAGTACAACAGGGAAGAAAAAAAAATCATGGGGTTCTCTGAAGGGAAAAATGGAAGCCTTTGAATATGAACACTTAATTCTAATTTGTGGAAAAACACCTTTTTTGAATGAATATATACTTAAGTTACTGGATGCATTCCAGTATTAGCAATTTGGGGGTTGGCAAGTCAGCTAGAAGGGTAGGCAGCTCCCTGTGCACATAGCCTCGTGCTATCAGCAGGGAAAATATGACTGTTCCTCAATGTAAGTGCATTTCAGTGGGATTTTTCAGTCAGATGCCTTACACTTACCTGCTCACAACTTCTTTCAAGTTCAAACCATTGTTAGACATGAAGCCTGTCTTTTCTACGCCAGTTTTCCCCCAGGTTTATCACTTATTGTGCTATAGTAGATGCGATTGCTGACCTATAAGGAACTTAGATGTCTTGGGGATGGTGCTATTGGTAGCATTTTCTTTCCTATGGAATAATAAATCTGAATTAATTTAATTTCTCCGAGGTTTGAGCATTCTGACTCTTCATGTTATGGATCAGAGAAGCTACAACCCTGTATAATATGTTCTAGGTCGTAGGATAATCTCTTAACTGTTCTGGCTAGAGCACTTGGGGATTTTGGTCTGATACTGTAAAAAAAAAAAAGTTAGAAACGTAGAGTAACATAGACTAGCATGCTTAGAAATGATTTATATGGCTCCATTTTAAGAGTTCAATTGTGTGTAAGAAGTTCTCTGTATATTTATAGAAACTTGAAACACACAGGGACCAAAAATGGTTTCTTGTCTAGAGCTGCAGTATTTCAGTGCTGCTCAAACCACAGCGTGATTGATGTGGTAGAAATTTGGAGGCAAATTTTACAATGTTTGGGGAAAATGATGCAGGAAAGGGCTTTTCTCATGCTGTTTCTCTGTTTGCCAGCTCTGAACGTCATCGCATCTGATGTTAGATACTGAAGTCGTGCGCGTACACAATGATGTTAAGCCAGCAAACATGAAAACAAGGAAATAGCACGAGAAAGCCCTTTGTCCTGGCTCTGATTGCCGAAGAATTTTATCGTCTCATCTCCAGAGGGGTTTGGAAGTGACGATGAACTGTTCAAGCTGCCCTACTGAAAGGTATCAAGGGCAAAAGTTTTTTTTTAAAAAAAGAAAAGACAAAGAGACTTTAGTACGTTGTGCTACAGTGTTCTATATTGTAGTTTTGCTAAGAAAAAAGTAACGTGACCCATCAATCTTCACCGTTGGCAATTATAAGTCTGTTGCTTTCTCGTTTTGCTTCTAATCATCTTGTTCCATTTTTTTCTTATTTATTTCAGTTGAATAAACTAGAAATATTTGATATAATACTTTAAAAGGGAGCAATAAATTTTATTCATACATTAAAAAGAGAATGTAAGTTCTTTATACTCCCTGCGTTTAAAAAAAAATCAAGTGTATGTCACAGCACCATTACATATATTAAGGATTAAGTGTTATTTATATCTATTCCATAACATTTTTAATGATATTGCAGCTACGGATCATAAATAGAATTGATCAAATCAGTGCTGTCTCGTTTTATAGGCACAAGAGGTATAGTGAAAAATGAATACTTTCTGCTTTCTTATCCACAAAACTTTTTAATAAATACTCACCTTTTAAATGACTTTAAAAAATTGCATTTTGCTTGCTGAAATTTAGATAATGTCTGTATATCAGGTGACATACACTTAATCTTTTGGAGCACTTTTAGTTTTTTAAAGTTGCACCACAAATCCAGTGGTTTGTTTTTTAGTGTGATAAAATAGGAGATAGCATAAATTGGATGGAAGCTACAATTTAGTGCACTGGTAGCCAGCATATGGGTGAAGAATGGTCTTCTGTTTTTCCTCCCAAATTATTTCACTTATTAACATTTTTAAGTTCAATTTTGTTTATATTATAATTTAGTATAAAGCTTGTTAATGGACTCTATATCATTGCTTTATTTGCAGTTTGTTTGCAAATGTATATTGCTTCACATGATAGGAAATAATGCTTAATATGCATCATCTAATAATGCTAGCATTTCATATACAAAACAAGATCTCTTAGGAAGCAAAGGAGTATAAAGAACCTTGTTTTCTGCACTTATATGAAGACTTACATGATACTAGTTTGCTAGAATAAAATGAAATATAGACACTGCTTTTAACTGGGTTGTATACGGCATATATAATTTTCTTTTAAGAGTTATTAATATTTCATCAGACTACAACATGGAATTCCTACACATTATTGTATGTTTGATGTAAAGATATTTAAAATAGGCTTGTACTTAATGTTCATATTGCCTCAGTTCTTGGCCTGCAGAATGTCACCATGATTGTTGCCTATAACTTCTTCCACGTTTGCTATTCGGCTCTTATAAAAATGTGTATTTGGCTATTGGATCTGTAAAATAAATTCTATTAATAATGAAGTACGTATTGTAATTTAGCATATTGTATTGCATAATCATAGCTGTGACTGTTACAGAGCAATATTTAATTTTTTATAATGAAATCCTTTTTCTTGGGAGAACTTTATGCATCTTAGTGTCACTCTTCATATTTATCATGCCTTTAGCTTCAGACTCAACGTGCGTCGCTTCCAGCGGTTACACACACAGATAAAGGTATTTATAGACTCAGTGCCACCACGCAGCTAGGTCCTCTGTTCTGAAGCCTCCTTATTGATGTTGAAAGAAGTGGATGCCAAGAGTAGGGTTTAAGAGTTTGGGTATCAGCTGCTGCTGTTACAGCTGTTCACTTAGCTGCCTTACTGGTGGTGATAGGAGGTGTGCAGAGGTACCTGTGGACCTACAGTGACACATCAGGGAGACAGGAGGATCTCACAGCCTTATTTTGCTGCTGTTTATTTGTAGTTTTTTGACATCTCTCATTTTTGTGCTATTTTGGCTTTGATTTCTGAGTAAAATTCATACACATGGAATTAATGATTAAGGAAAAATACCAAAAACTTGAGTTCTTAAATTGAAACTTGCTCTATTTTTTTGAATCAAGGAATACTAAGTTGAGATATTGGCCTGGGTTAATTTAATGTAACTTATGTAACTAAGTCATTGCAAGTGAAATTGCCGTTGCCCTCAGTTTCTGGGTTTTTTTTGTTTTTTTTTTTCCTTTGATGGTGAGAAGGCATAAATGTCAAGCATAGTAATAAAAAAATCAAAATAATCTTCTATCTACCCTCCCTAAGTGCCTATTTACACTTAGTATGAAGAGAGCCTTTGATAACTACATTCCAAATTCATGTCATGTATGTGCTTGCTGTTGCTTGAGATGAGTCTGGTTCTTTCCTGAGAGAAGTACTGCTTATAAGATTCTTGGTTCTTCTGCTTCTAACCTAGCTGAAGATTTTTCTAGTTTTCTTTCCTGCTTATGACATTCTATAAAAAGATACTACTAGAAAAATCTAGAATGACTTTAAACATTAAAATTATGGGCATGAAAGAAGGTTCTTTAGGGATTTTGGTTACTGGTCCAGATCTACAATCTCTCCTAGTTTTCATGTGCATCAGCACAGCCAAATATAGCAACTTTCCAAATGTGCTATGAAAAACAACAAAACCTCTGAGTATTTCACTTTCATCTGTGGTAGATAGCCATTTTTCTTCTTCTTTTTGTTTTCTTACGTGTAAATATGGCCTTTTTTAAGTAGTTCTGTCATTGGCATGTGGCTTTTCCAGGGAGCTCTTTTCCTTCTGATGGCTAAAAAGATTCATGCAAGTCTCATGCAAACAGAATATGCACTTTACAGAGTATGGGTGTGGTGAGCATGAATTTCTACACTTCAGGGAGGTGAGGGGGAATGGAAAGCAGTCAACATGTGCATTTAATTTTTGTTTGTTTTAGGGACTATTAGTGTCCTGAGTCAGAGGCAGATGTTGGTGCCAGAACCAGTTCTGTTTCTCTAGTGTTTTCACCTGCAGAAAGGCTCTTTCTGACTGAGCAGAGTTAGTGAAGAACAAAAATTTCCATGTTGACCAAATGCTGGTTTTGTACTTCAAAATACTGGTTTTTCTTGAAACATCAAAGCACCCTTTTCTTGTTTTTAAGACTTTTTTTTTATTACTCAGCCTCGTGTCTGTAAACGTGCTCAGAGAAATCTCTCTGCTGGGGCCCATTGCCCCTCCTGCTGCTGCTACAAAGCCATCTGTTTCTCTAGCTAAGGTTCTAGAGCACTTGTTTCTGGGCATTAGTCCTATTTATGGTTCAACCAGAAGTATGTGCTTGTTGCCTCTTTTATCTTATGGTGTGGACTAGTTGCATTGCTGCTTGTAATGCAGCCTGCCAAGGGTGAGAGAGATCTTAGTGCATCCTGTGTCCTCATGTAGCTGCTCCTTCTGCCCGGGTGTGTGTGTCTGCCCAGCTGTGTGTGAGCAGCTGCTTGTTTTCATACATATATCCATGTAAATCAAATTCACTTATTCAAGTCATACACATAGATGTTGAACAAATGTGTTATTGGAGTTCTGCTGACCTTCTGCTATCTTTTGAACAGTTTTTTCTTTTATATGAAGTATGTTTTTCAATTTTATGGAAGGTTGCCAAAGTGCAAATGTTATTCAGTTATTATAAACTATTAGATACTTGCTTTCTAATAAAAGCTAAATAATGCTATCAAAGATCTGAGGTTTGACTTTTCAAATTAAGTGCTATCACTGAAGAGCAGCTGCCTTCCCATCTCTCTCAATGTGTGATTTACCCTTTCTCTCCGCTCAGGGAAGAGATCCAGGGCTGCTCACACTGCTGCACTTCTGCTTCTCTTCCTTTTCCTTCTGGGCTCTGTTGTTTGTTCTTGTCCAAATCTGACATGAGACTTGAATCTCAGGCTTATCCTCAAAAGAATTTCTCCTTTCTCATTGTCTAAGTAGCACAAAAATTTCTTTTTATCTGTTTGTATCAGTTGCAAATGAGTTGCAGGCAGGGAGACACATTGGCACTAACATGAAACTGAAATTTTCCAAAAATAGGCCCTCCAACAGAAAACTGTTTTTTCTGAATCCTCATTTAGAGAAAGCGTGGACCATGGGTGAGTTCTGTTTTTAGTCCAATACATCATGTGTTTCAGATCAGTAATGACCCTCTGACAGAAGCATTTCAGATGGGCAGACAGAATTTGGAACCTCTTTTTCTTCAAACCTTTGAGTACTTGCATGTATTCTGGAAAAAATGTGCCTTCCTCCATTTAGTGCTACTTTTATAGGGAGAAGCAGAGAGAAGTAGAAGTAGAAAACATTATTTTGACCAAATGATGAATGTCTAAAACTAAGAAAAACAAGTCAACTGTTTTCTGGACAAAGTATAATTTAGGAAATAGCTTCTCACAGTTAGAATAGTTCAGGATAACTCTTGAATTCTAGATAACTATCTTATGCCTGTGATATTACCAGCATTTTTGTCTGTTTAGGTGCTTGCCGTTGCTCAAGAGATGCCCAGGAGAGACTGCCCTTTAAATTAAGAGGACATTTTTTGCTGATGTACTTGTAGTGAGATGGTTTTAGTTTATGCTTATTAGAATTCAGATTGTTGTTGCACACTTGGAAATGAACAATTGCTGAAGATTTGTATGACTTCTTGAGAAACAAGACAGCCTCGTAGTGTGGGAAATAAATCAATGAACTACAATAAGAGGATTTGTTCTAAATTAAATGTAACCCCCCTCTGCCTTACTCCGTGCAGTGTGTTTTCTGTGGGGATGGCTGTCGTGATCTAGGCAGTGCCAGGACCACATAGGGTAGAAAGGGGTGAGAGAAAAAGGTTTGTGTTGGGAGTGTGTTTGGTAGTAGGGTGAGACCCTCTAATATCGGAATTTTTGCACCTCTAATCTTTGCATATAAAGCTTTGAGCCACATTCTGACATACTTCCTTAACTGGTATTGTTGTGGATTTATTATTATGTATAAAAGTAGCAGAATGTCATATGGTAACTTTGAGCATGTATGTTTATCTGATTTAAAAAGTCTAATTGCCACAAAGTGTATCAGGTGATTATGAGGTAAGAGATCTTAAATGTCTTAAAAAACTGATATTTACTCAGTTATATAAAGTTCGTTTCCCGCCTTCTGAAGCTAATGTATTTTGAATCAGAAATGAAAAAGTGCAACCTGGACTTTAAAAAATATGTAAATTGGTCCTCCTTTCTCTTTTAACTGGATGACATTATTCAAGGACAGTACAAAGGCTTGAGTATGATTTACTATTTTTAAAATTAACTGAGGTAGGTGTATTAAAAACATAATTATTGCATAACAATAAATTGTCTTCTAGCTTGGTTGTTTTTTAAAAGTATAAAAAGTAAGGTTGTTTATCCAGTTAATATAAATATATATGTATACATATTTGTAATTATGGAAGATAAACATTTTCCACTTTTTTGTCTTCATAAGCATTTTCAAAAGCATCTATTTTGAGAGGTCGGCATCAAACATCTATCTATATGATAGATCAGGTTGAAGTTGTCAAGTGCTTTTCACTTTGAATAAATGTAATGTAAACAATTTCTAAGAGGGAGAGGAGCATTGGGTTGTGTTCTTAGCTCAGCAGAAGGGAGGCGAGGACTCCTCCAGCCCGCCGTGCATTTGATTGCTATTGATTTTTCAAGTAAGAAGCCAGAACCACTGCAATTTATGGACGAAATTTTCCCAACTCCTGTTAAACTCGGAGCTTAGAGAGAGCTGCAGCTGTCTTGGAGCTGCTGCCACTTGTGAAGCTGTGTTTGATGCTGGTGTTAGCAGCTGTAGGCAACACTGCCCCTCCGCTGCGCTCCACGCTGAGGCAGCTCGGACTACATTTGTAAGAACTGAGTGAGAATGGGCGGTTTATGGAGAATCTTACAAGCAAATTGTATTTTTTTTCCTTGAAAATGACAGCGAGTGTCTCCATTAGGGACAAAAAGTAAAAGCTTTTTTGTTTACCCTTATTGTTCACACTAAATATTTACCCATTTACTCTCCTACTTTGTATTTTATAGGACTGTAGAAGTTTATATGCCAACATACACACAAAAAGAAGGTATTTTCATATTAGATATTACATGCTTGATTTCTCTATCTGGATGAAGTCTAATGTATTTCTTGCTGTTCAGCAGCGTGACGGAATTCCTTTTTGAATGCCTTGAGGTAAACTTTTATTTTAACAAAATGACTGGAAAAGTTAAGAGTGAGGTTTGGAGCAAACTTGCTTAGAAGTTAATACCTTGGATTCAATAGTATGTGGTGGATATAGTTTCCAAAACCATCATTTTCCTTTGGCCACTGTATGAAATACAGGTACTTTTGTTGAAAAACCTCGTGATCTGTGCTCATTCAGGGCCCTGTTCTTCATGTATGTTAGGCCTTTCTTTAGTGTCTGAAATAACAAATGATATTATAGATTAATACGGTGTGAGACACTTTTTTTCTGATCCTTAAAGGGTTTAGGGCTGTCTTATTTTTTATATGTTTCCTTATTCCTAATATTGACATTTATATGGTATTCCTGAACATGTCATTGCCATTTGTGTTGTGTGCACTTGGCTTCTGATAAAAGCAGTGTGATAATAATGGAAGGAATTAAAAACAGGTGTACAGAATATATGTGACGATATATTACAACTCTTTAGGAGATGATGGTGAGTCTTAGAGTATCCATCTAGTTCTTAGAGGTTATGGATTGTAGAAGTGTGAAATATTTTAGGTTAGAAGGGACCTCTGGAGCCTACGTGGCCCTCTCCTGTGCTCCGAACTAGGCTAATGTTTATCCTCTCATCCAGGCCTCTCTGGTTGAGTTCTGCCTTTCCCTAAGGCAGCCTCTGAAATGCCTGTTCCTGTTGGACTTGCTGTACAGTGAGAAGGTTTTCTTTTCAAGGGAAATATCTCTTGCTGTACTAGAGTCATATTGAAAGAGCATGGGCTTGCTTTATAGATAGATGTAAAGTGCTTGAGTACCCCTGAACCCTCTTTTGAGCATTCAGAGAATATCCAGCATTAATGTAAAGTCCGTTTTGAGCGGGTGGAGTTCCTGAAGCAGATGAGATTCCTTTGCTGTCAGTTCCTGAAGCAGGTAAGATTCCTTTGCTGTCAGGTGGCCCTTTGACACAGGTGTGCACTGCAGGTGTGACACAGGTGTGCACTGTGTCACTGTATCACAGGGAACACAAGCACACCCTGCACCGACTGTATCGCAAGGTCTCCAACAAGAAGCTTGTTCTGTGCTTTCCCAGCCAAAAGAATCAGAGTGCAACACAGTGAACATCTGTCAGCTTGATTGAGGTCTTCACATATTCACGTAGCCTTTTCTTCCTTTCCTCCTTAGATCCTTCCTTCCTACCTTGAGTTACTTATTCTGAATGAGGAAAGTGAACACTAGCAGGAGGAAGCTAAGGTTTCCCTTAGAGTCTCAGTTTTGTTGGTATCTCAGTATCTTTTGGATATTGAAAAATATTCAGCTGTAGCATCCCAGCTCATCCGACTTTGCTGTATTCTTTCAAGCCTTCATGTCTTTTGCACTTTGCATTTTAACAGATGTAGTGTTACATCATCATGTTGTTGGGTTTTTTGCTGTTTTTTATTAGTAATTATAGGGAATGTGTGAATGTTTAGACATCGTTTGAGACTGTTGAGACCTCTGGAGATAATCAGGCCCAGCCTTCTGATGTTGTGTGTTCTGCAGATCCATCTTCTGTTTGGGGGAGGACGGGGAGAGAAACTCAATAACAACCCCCCACTCCCAGGTCTAGTCCAGAATTCTCGACAACTGGCTGTATGTTAGTACAGGTTTTGTATTTGCTTCTGTATTGAGACATATTTAATGTTTCTAGATCCTCAGATATATGCTGGTATCTTAGAAGTTGTTATTCTAGTTATGTTTAGAGATCAGTTTCTTATGTATCTGGTACATTAAAGTATTATTCTCAGTATGTGAAATATGTCTATTCACATGCATTTTCACAACGAAACTCAGAACTACCTTGTTTTCTACTCACTTCTGTGGCTCACCAGCTT
>JAVCKT010029856.1:0-24720 GCA_032273925.1 Rhynchotus rufescens | reverse complement strand
GACACCCAGAGCACGGGGCACAGCGTGTGGAAAGACCCTTTTCAGGAAAAGGCTCTGAGGAATCGGGAAGCAGCAAATGCCTTTAAGGTAATGGTGGGGGAAGCCCTTGTTCAAGTATGTCTTTATTGAAGGAAAAGAACGTTTTAAAGGAGTTTCTACTATTGGAATTTACGGTGTATTTTATGTGTCTTTTGTCCATAATGCGAAGTTCATAAAACTGAAACAAATAGTCTTGCCAGTAGGAAATGCGTCCGTATAATGGCTATAATGTGTGTCATAGCAACCAAGCTTTAAAATAGGTGAATTCCACAATAATGTTATAAAACTGACATCAGGGGAGAAAGAGATATTGTATGTTATAGCAACAGAAATGGAGATTTATCTTTTGTGAATCACAAGGCATTGTGATGCCCGTGGATCTATTTATTTAATTATTTATTGGACAGAGATGATGACTTAACAGCAAATACCTTCTGGGGAGGAGCGGGGAGGAGAAATCCTTCTTTGTTTTGACCCTGAAAGAGCTGCAGTTCTGCTGGGCTTACTTTGTTTGATCTTTCCGTCCAGCTCGAGCTGAATATTCTGCTCCCCGTTTGCTCGCCTGCACCAGGAGCTCGCTGAATCACTTGCCTCTTGCCAGGGCTTCCCAGAGGAGGTGACTCTGACCACGGCCACAGTGACTGTCAGTGAAGCAGGCGCCCAAACTGGGCGTCCTGGGAGCTGACTGGAAGGGGCCAGAAAGCTCAGGGTGCTGCCGAGAGGGAGAAATGCTGTCTCCTGAATGGGAAGTAATTCTGTGTGAGGTGACACGTAATCTAAAATTTAAATGCTTACCAGCTACTGTCGCTGAAGCTTACGAAACATTTTTCAATCTGTTTTCCCCAAGGCATCTGAAAACAAAAGTTTCTGTGCTGTTTTATAGACTAGTATCTCTTTGTTTTAGGGAGTTGTAAACAGTCTGTGTTGAGTCTGGAAACAAAAGATACAAGATTTTCCTCTGCGTGTAATTATAAGGAAAGCTAGAACACAATATATATTTCCGATACATGGGAGAAAATTGGAGACGTTTCTTAGTGCTTTAAACCTGCGTGGAGTGACTGGTGCCCCTCTACAGAGGGTACTGCAAACGTGCGACCTGCGACAGCCAGAGCTCCTTGTTGAAAGGATGGAGCTGCACATTGAAAAAGCAAATGGAAACTTGCACCTCGGCACTTCCCAGGGTGAGCATGCTGCTAATGTTCTTAGTTTTGGCTTCCAAAAGTGTCATCTTTCAATACAGCAGGTGATCACGTTACTTTCAACCCCTGCAGTGGTTATTAAAAGAAAATTTTGATATAAACTGCAAAAATATCTCCAAATAATTCCATGCAAGATGAAGACCCTTTAATTTTTTCCTTCTCAGATGGATTTTTTTTTTGTCTTTCCCTTAGTCTCTGGTTAGGCTTCCTGAGTGTCTTCCAGAATGCTGTATTTCAGCACCCTGCAGCCTGTGGTGGCCGAGCACGGGCCTGTCATGTGGCCAGTGCTGCGTGGGCCGCTGGCTGCTGCCGGCGCTCTGCCCCGATCCGCTCTGTTCCTCTCTGCTTTCCGTGTTCCGCAGCCTCTGGAAGGCCGCTAGCCTGTAGCCTACGGCAGCCGGCTCTGGGTTCCTCATCCTGTCTCGGCGACTGTCAGCAAGTCTCGTTATTCCTAGGTGGATTCCGGCAGCTTTTCCTGGTGCTGTGTGTCGCTCACAGCCCATGGGAGCAGCTCGCCCACCTCCTGCCCCATGCACCCGTGTGAGCTCTTGCTGCTTGGAGCCAGCGCCGCCGTCCCAGCAGAAACAGGCTCAAAAAGACAGCCCAAGGTGAGGGAGCGAGGCCTTGGTTTTCCTACAGATGGTGGGATCACTTTGGTGCCTGCAAGCTTGGTATACATTACTACTATTTAAGTACACTAGTAGTTTGGGGTGCCAAATAGCTAAATCTGTGTTTACAGAAAACATTGCAATTCGTAATGCCAAATAAATGGAAACTTTTTCTTGGCATGCCGTGATATCTAAGAGTCTTTCTTCTGGTGGTTATTTCATATGTGAAAGTGGTTACTGCCAGCCTGATTGATTTTATTTTTTTGCTTTGTGACAAGTAGTCCTGATAAATTTTTTTTGATGGAGGCAGAAGTAATCTCCAGGTAACAGTATTCTGTGCTATTTTAAGGCTGTCTGCCCTAGTGGTGGGTTTTAAAGCACCAAATAATGATGACAGACCATGCAGAGGTCTTGCTCGCCTGGGGCTAGTGGTGTGAATGCTCTGGATGCAGACTGCTCTTTGCTGATGAAAGTGTTGAAAAGGAGTTGGATTTCCTTGCATTTTTTCTTTAATGATTGTCTTTTTTATTAGTTTTTAATTAATTTGCAGAATTAACCGCTGAAGCATGGTAAGAGAAGAAATATAAGGGCTTCTGGGAAAAGAGCTTTGAAGCTCATTTTTGTTTAATAAATAATAATAATAATAATAAAGTAATATGGTTCAGTTGATCGCTTGATAATGGAAAAAATGACAAGGGGAAAAAAGATGCCAGGCAGTTTGGGTGAAATGTGGCAATCCAGGAGCAAGGTAGTTTTATAGGCAAAGGTTGTGGATCCTGATGGATTCCCCAGCGAGTGGGGAAGAGAAGTGTGACCAATGGATCCTTAGAGGAATGGCTAATGAGGGAAGAGAATGAAGGAGGTGACAAATCCCCAGCTTTCCAGAAGGAGAAGTCAAAGTAGGCACGTGATGATATGTGTGTCGGGTGGAAGAGGCGGCAGGAGGAGCGTGAGTGTGCTCAAGTCTGCTCACAGGGAGCTTGTCTTTTAACAAAAAACAGGAATAATTTCTTACTAATAAGCAAAGAACCGTGTATACCCTTTTCAGTACTGTAGATTGAAAACAACAGAGTAAACAATAGAGAAGGATAGTTCACTGGAGAAGCAGCTCCTTATGGGCCTCTTTCCTTATGGACAGCAGGTCACGAACTGCTCATCTACTCAGAGGCCATTTGGGATGGAAGTCCTTGCTCCAAAGGGAAAATTATTCCCTTGCTGTGCATGTCTACGTTGTACTGTTTGGCAGCCTTCTGCAGGCTTGCAATGTGTGAACTGGAAATACTTATTAATGTTTTATATTGATCATCTGAGAATATTTGATACTTTAAAGAGTATGATGTGACTTTTGTGCACCATATGGAATAACAACTACATGGGGAACCTTTCCTAATTAAGGTTTAGGCACAGGGCAGACGTGCTGCTGATGTCTGAGCAGGCAAGTGGCAAAGCCTGAGCTTAGTGTGAGTGGATTTGGGCTCTGAGGGAAGCTCTTTCCCAGTCTGTTGAGCCTTAGAAATGTGGGAAGTGATGACTTTCTCTTGCATAGTGAAGGAACTTTAGTTTTTTCATTTATTGAGGGACTTGGACTAAAACAGAACAGATAAAGGATAAGGAGCTGAACCAGAGGAGAAGATGATGTTCATGTTTATATTGCAAGACCGATGTTTAACATCCCTGATACCTACCTGATACCTAGATTCCTTGGTGAAGCTTTTTATTGTTTTTATTGTGTTTTTTATTTATTTGTTAGCACTCTTTAAGAAAATTAATTTGCCCTTGAGTCTGAAGGTTTTATATATATATATATATATATATATATATATATATATATAACTGGATGGGATAAAATGGAGCCAATGCATTTTGGATTCTTCTTGGACTGCAAGTGGCAGCAGAATTTCTGAGCCATGTAGCACCTCATGCTCCTTCAGTCCTGTACTAGTTTCTCCTTTTTTTCCAAATGAGAAAAACCTTAACAATTCTGCTCTGCTTTTCAATTCCAAAATGCAGATGAGTGCTCTTGAATGCTCTATCTGTCCTCCTTTGCTGTTATCATGAAGTACTTTCAGTTACTGACGTAGTTATCTATAGATCGGCAGCAAAGACTAATACCAACCTAGTCCAGGAGTCTGCCTGGATCTTCTGTGTTTACCCCTTGCGGTTATGGACATGGGTAGGGATCTGTCACTCAGCCTTGTATGGGCCTGGCAGAGCCAAGCTTTGTTTCTTGACAATTTCATCTTACCTTAATGCAGAGCTCAGCCCAGGAAAGGATGTGTTTCTGTGTGAGATACTGCCAAGCCTTGTAAGGCGAACAGGTGCATTCAGTATTTTAACAACTAGTTTTGTCTGGGCCGTAAAAAGAAAAGATCACAGATGTGTTCCCTCCTTCAGGAAACCGAGGTCGTGCCCAGGCAGGCTGATACGTTTGCTGAAATTCACTTTGTCTGAGGAACAAACCACATTTCAACACTATTTTTTGAACGCCGTGTCTGAAGAAACCCAGATAAGCGGCGAGCAGAGCGGCCGCCCTCCTAGGCGCTCGGAGTGGGATGCTTAAAACCTTCCAGCTGTTTTTGTTGGATCCCCAGCTCCCTGCTCTGAAACGCCCGTGCCATCTGTCTGGCTAAAAAAGGTGCACGGAGCGGGAAGGAAAGCAGGTTTCCAATTCAGATGAGGCTGTTGCTTCCTGCGTGATGATAAAGTCGCAGATGATTATGGGAACAGCGAATTTTAAATAGCATGGGAGTATTTTCATAAAAATTACGGAAAGATGAAGCTTGAATGAATTCTGCTTCTGGGTGTCTCAAGGGAGCAACATCATAACAACTCGAGTTTGAAAACTTCACTTTTGTCAGCTGTGTGAGTTTGCTCTGCAGCCTTGCGTGTGGGTAATCGGTTTTATTCTGCAAGTGTCTTATTGAAATTTGAATTAATTGTATTAGTCACCCATTCTTCACATTATCTATTACTAATGCCCTAAATTTGATGAATAAAGATTACTTTTCAGAGATTTCTGAAGGGATATGAAAGGTATGGCAGGAGGGCATCACTGTCATTGAAATACCTTAGAGCATAATTCTTGGCAAATTTGAAATATCCAAGTTGCTTAAAGGTGAGTTCAACTACAGGGTGATTCAATGAGCATGGAATGAATGAAGTGCAAAAGGCCTCCGACAAGAAAAATACTTAACAAAATTCACTGTTCACCATTGCCATCTGCAGGATACCACTGGCACAGGCAGAGCAAATTGGGGAACAGAAATTGGCTTGGCAATTTGCAGGGTCCAGTAAGGAAACCGAGTGCCCATCTCCAGCCAAGCCTGCAGAAGCAGGATGGCTTTGGCTTGCTGAGCTCCGTGACCCTCCGTGTGTAAACTTGTTTTCAGCTCGAGCGCATTAAATTTGTTAGGTAAGGAATGCAAGTGCTTCATAAGTTTTTCCAGACTTCTCTTCCTTCCTAATTCTGCCACAGCCAGTGGTTTGATGGACCCTTTCCCCGTTTTTCTTCTTGAGAGAATTATCCATCCCTTAAAATGTGAAATGACCACAGCTCCAGTACAAACTGTTCTGGAGATGACTGGCCCTTCGTCTCCCTGCCTTTCTGAAAGGTGTTTCCTCAGAGAGGAGTGATGGATTGTAAATATAAATATGTATTTTTCTTCCTTTCTTGTAAGTGTTGCTGCAAAGGTACAGCTCAGTAATAATGAGGGGAAAACGGCAGCTCCCCTGCTAGGCCTGTTCTTTGGGGTGCTACAAAGGAATTGATGGGCTCCACAGACTGGGGCAGCTGGTGGGTGGATGCAGGTGCTAACAGTGGGCAGGGGCTCCATATCTAATAAGAGATAATTAATTAATCAGGTACAGCCAAAGCTGGAGGGGAAGCGCCAGCTGAAACCGAATGTAACGTAGAGGTGAAGATGGTGACCATCTTGTGAAGGTTTTTTTTTAAAGCCCTTAACCAAGGTAAGGCTTAAGTTGCATGAATCCATGTAGGGAAATGGTTGTGGGAGGGACACGTTGCTGAGGGAGACCAGAGGTCTGCTGCAGACTTTGGAGGGTTGCTGCAGAAGTGGAGATGGGATATGATGGTGGTAAGTCAGAGGTGCAGGACTGAACCTCTGCTTCTGTCTTGTGAAATCCTGAATCGAGATATGCTGTTAATCCCAGGAAGCTGACTGCCTTTCCCTCAGGTGCGTGCGCTGCCTCTGGAAGGGGCCCCAAGAATGCACAGCAAAAGCTGGGTCAGTAAAATGGCTTCAGTAGCCACGACCATCTTCAGGCATGAAATTGCTTCGATGATCTCAACATCTGAAGCAGTCGAGAAGCGCTCTGGGCCACCCTGTTGCAGGAGCACAGATGGGAAGAGGCAGAGCTCTTTGGAAAGTCCTTTCTGTGTAACCAGCCTGTGCTTGTAAATGCAGTAACTGGATAGAAAAGAGCTGTAGTAAAACTGTTTGTGCGTATGGCT
Source organism: Rhynchotus rufescens (assembly GCA_032273925.1). Taxonomy (NCBI): domain Eukaryota; kingdom Metazoa; phylum Chordata; class Aves; order Tinamiformes; family Tinamidae; genus Rhynchotus; species Rhynchotus rufescens. The sequence goes on along the minus strand of JAVCKT010029856.1, from coordinate 18,403 downwards.
GAAAAGAGTATGGTTCTCCAGCCTGATCAGCTTAGCATGATGTTTAAAAATGAAGTTTGCAATTTCTGGAGCAGTCCTTCGCCTGGACCGGTTTTAAAAACTTGTATGAGGTAAGACTTGAATGAAGTGCATTGCTCTTACAGGTCCCAAAGGAAAGACAACAAATAGAAAACCTTGGTTGTCCTATAAGTGCCCTGTGCACATTAAATTGTGTATTAAACGAGCTGATTCCTGGCATTGGGTTTTCCCGGGAATGCTGAAGCAAGAGTGCAGAAGACCAGGGAATGGGTGCAGTTTGAACACTCAATGTTCCCCATGTTGGAAACAAGGTTTAACCAGCGTATGGCTCTAACTTGACTCTTAAGTTAATTATTTTGTAATATTTCAGAAGAAATTGAAAAGCTGGATATTTTTAATGGGAAGTAACATATGAAAGTGAACCTTTGATGTAGATCGAGCCCTATCAAAAGTCAAGGCTGTATGGAAGTACTGCTGATGGCAAATGAACAAATTGTGGGAAAATTGCCGTTCGGTGCTTACTCCTAATCTTTAAGTCCTCGCCTAATAGAGACAAGAATCTGCTCATGAGAGGACATCTGGGCTGAGATGTCCCTGCACAGAATTATCAGTCCATTTCATGAGACAGGAATAACTTAATCTGTAGGATAACACTTAAGATTTTCACTGTAGAGTGTTTCTTCTGATTGCGTGTTGGGTTATATTATTTGCATTTAGAAAACTTGCAGGGATAAAGAGAATTCTCCAACAGTAGTTTGTAGTATATGATGCTGTATAGGATTGTTTCATTACAAAACGTTTTGTCCTCTAGGATCTTTCATGGTCTTACCCAAATGAGCACTTAGATGCTGTTAGTTTATTAAGAACTGAGTAGAATCTAGAAGAGCTTGAACTCAGTGGAGCAGTTTGGGCAGAGCGGGAGGCGTTTCACCATTTAAAGGTGGCTGCTAACCGTGTGCTCTGTATAGCTGAATGTGTACATGTGTAAACCCGCTCTATAAGTGATTTCCAAGGGCCTATGGACAAGGGAATAATTCCATGAGGCAGCTTCTTGAAATGAAGAGGTACATAGTTTTGGCCTGGGTTCTCCTCTGATTTGGGATTTGAAGGATTCTCCTCACGGGGAATTTGCCTGTGAATGCCCACGCACCCGGAGGCGGAGGTTAGCGTGAGAGTGGCAGCAGAGGCCAAAACTTGAGCCTTGGTTAAGGGAGATTTTCCCCTTGGTTGTGAGTGACGTGGTCGGTGCCGCGGGCAGGAAGGTGCAGGCAAGGCCCCTGCCCAGGGGTCCAAGATACCGCTTTCCAAGATAGGAGCCTCCCGTGCAACCAAAGAGCAGGACTGAGGGCTTCTCAGCAGGGTGTTTTTATGGCCACTGCAAACTTTTATGTCATCAGGGCGCCAATTTTCTGCTAAAGTGGTGGGTTTTTTTTTTTCTTTCTTTCTGTGTCCCTTTATATGAGAGGACTTTAAAGGGTCACCACAGAGGTTGTTAGGACTCGAGATTAATTCTGTGTTAGTTATGCGTTTACAGCGATTTCTTGTTCTACACTGTGCCTTGATTACAGTGAATCAAGTGACATTTAAAAAATCCCATGGAGTAAGGTGCTGATCTGCTTGCAGCTTGAGCAGTGAGCGTTTTGATATTTCTGTTCAAAAGGAAGAGCAGAAAGGGAAGGAAATAGAAGATTTTCTCTTTAACCTTTGTGACATGGTTGGACAAAAACAATTACTCTCCTTTTCACGGCAGTGACGGAGCCCATCTGGACCACGAAAACTTTGGGGTTCCAAGTTTTGGCCTTTTGGAGAGGAGGAAGTGGCCCTGTTAGGAGGCTTCCTCCTCCTCTGGCTTCTCTCCTTGGTTCTCCATCCCTTTCCCCTTCTTTCCCTTCCATCTGCAACGGGCGGATGCTGCTCCAAGGGTTTGTGCCCATCTCCCGAAGGAGAAAGGGGATGAGCTCTGGCCAGGAGCAGAGGAGATTTTCCTGCTTAGACTGCTGTGTTTTGAGAATTCAGAAGACATGATCTAGGACTGATCCTTATAAACGAAAGCATTAGAAATATTTGGATTGTGTAGAATTCCAGTGTGCTTTTTTGTAGAAGAATTTTTGCTTTAAGTAACTGAATCTTTCTGAGCTTTTTTGACATTAATGTGGGTGTTCATTTGGGTGCGGAATGTAAGAATATCTCACTTTTAGCAGTAATTAGCACTTTAAAAAATGGTGTAATGCTTGTATGCTGTTTAAAAGGCACCTTTTCAAAACCTCATGTGAAGAGAAGTGGGTAGCACACAAACCTTCAGCGGCCCTTACAAGCAAAGCTGTAAATTCCTCCTGTCATTTTGCCATGTATCCAGCTGCACACAAGTGTGGATTTTTTTCCCCCACCTACTTTTTGTCTCAACAATCCCCTAAATCTTCATATCTAGCAAATTTTCAAGATGTACCTTTTGTGTTGCCGGTGCGCGCTGTCCCGGTGCCCGTGTCCCTGAGGGAATTGCTTCCAAGGGATGTGCCGTGAGGTTCCCACTCCTGGGATGAGCGGTGAGAGCTGATTAGTGTGTGCTGCCTGGCCCCCAGCTAATGCAAAATACTGCCGTGCAGCTTGACCTTTCCTCAGCGCAGGTTAACCCGAGCCTAATTATGTTGGATTTGCCGCGGGCTACGAGGGAGCAGGAATCACAGCTCGGCTCGGTGGTGACTTGTTAACTCTTGGCAAGTTGCTGCCGTGTTTACATGCCGTGCTACGGGAAGCGGACAGAGGGATTGGGAGCAGAACCAAAAAGGACAACCCAAAATGTGAGTAATAACAATTGCAGTAATCCCAGAGATCCTCACTGGAATTTGGGCTTAGCTAGTGAGCATCATGCGAAATTATAGACTCACAGTCCAAAGGGCACTAGGGACAATTCCCAAACAAAGCAGGATCATCAGTTTTATATCAACAGCACTGTTTTATTTTCTTTTTATTACATTTTTTGACACTGCAGAAAATTAAGCAGTTACAGATTTGCAGTATTGAAACTAACTCTCTAAACCATAGATTTATTTTTTTGTTCAACTCTCTAATGTTGGAGAAGTTGTGTCTTAAAGCCTGTGTTTATGTAATTAAAATGGTATGTATATATATATTTAACAATTACAAAGGTAACTTCATTCCAGGTAATTCTCTTTCCTCCAAATGTCACTACTGATCTGGGCTGAACTAGTCATCTCTTGTGCCTCAGGTTTAACTATAATGCTCCGTACTTCTGTATTTCGAGGGGGTGCTTCTTCCTCTGTCCACCCATATTTTGACTAATCAAATGCGGTATGAATTCCTGCGTTTGGTACTTTGCTGTGAAATTACCCATAGAGGGATTAATCAAGTCAGCTTTTAGTTGTGTGCTGATTTTGCTAAATGGCCATAAAAGCTATGAGAATTTTCCTCTTTAAACATCCATAGGAACCTTTTTATTCTTTATTTTCCTGAACAGTAGGTGCTTTCGTTGCTCTATATTCTCCATTAAGCTCCTGTCTCTGTAGCTTGACATCCTGCTTGAAAATTTCATGTCTGATACCAAGAAAGCACTTCTAAAGGTGTAAACAAATTTTTAAAGCTCACATTGGTGCGAGTATATCTGAAAAATAGGAATTTCACTGCCTCATTATGGTCAGTGAATAAAGTTGTGAATCAAACTCTTCAATACACAAGTCCAGTTTCTGTAACTAGGAATCAAAATAACAAATAGGCTCCTAAATGAGAATGGTTTATGCTATAGCTTTTAATCTAGTGATAGCAAGATGAGAAGCAAGCCAGGACCGATAGCTTGGATTTAAAAACTACATTAGCAAGTTGGCTAAAAATCATTTGAAACTGCTCTACATCTCTGGCCATATGAAACCTTTCCAAATGTTATGAGGACAATATAATGCTACACTTGCTATGCGTGCAGCAGCTGTACTGTCCCTGGGGAACCATTAAGAAGATTCTAGTTAAAAAAAAAAAAAAAATTGAAAAAGCAAAGTTTTTTTTTTTTTTTTTTTCCTGAGTGGTGATGTGTGTTTTTCTTGGTAAAAATTATGAAATTATGGCCAGTATTGGTATTGTCCTGTTTCTTGACTTTCCTTTGAGGAAATTGTCCTTTTGCTTTTCTTCCTATTGTCCTTTTAATAGCCATTTCTCTTTTCCATCCATCTTTCTGGGCAAGAAAGCTCCTTCTCAAAATTGTATTTAAAATAATTACATCATTTTAGGTTTGTGTTTTTTTAAATAATATGCACATCTGGATGTTCAAAACTCAAGAAACTCATGTCCAAGTTGTGTTTATAGTCATGTATATATACTTTGACTAGGCTTAATGCACAAGATAAAAGAATAAAAAGTAGTAGACATGTTTCTGCTTTTCTTTGCCACCAGTCTGACAGGTTTGCACAATGTCCAAAGAATGAGAGTGCATCAGACATACAAAGTCCACCCTATCTGAGATCAAGGCTTGCTCTTCACAGGTGCTGCTTCAACTATTAGGTAAATCAGTCCTGCAAAGACGTCCTGCTGTTGCACGATGCAGCTGCTCTGCCTGTGAAATTGGAGGCAGGAGAATATTGGCTTCAGTCTCTACTCGCCTCGAAAACTGCATTGAAAGAAGGGTCCCTGAAAAAAGAGGGAAAGGGTAATCTGAGGAGGTGGTCAGGAACACTTTACTGCACAACCCTAAAACTGAGTAGATCTTATTCCTTATCATTGCTCAACCACTCAGCATGCCAGTATTCAACCATTATTTTCTATGAAACTGTTGGAAAATTAGGTGTTAAAGAAGGAATTAATATCCTGAGACAAGTTCTTCTTGTATGTGCACATTTGTGCATTTCTTACAGGGAATCTGAGAAGAGAATATAATACAACGGTAAAAATTATATAATATATGATTATACGATGTAGATATGAGTTCATAGATATATCTGAATATAACAAGCATAATCTATAATTACTGCTTAACTTCTATATGATGAAAAAGTGAAATTATTTGAAAAGTGCTTTGTGCTATGATACAAATTTTTGGCTTGAAGTAACTTAAGTCGTCAGAATCTGACATTTTTACAACTTTCAATGTATGTGGAATTATATGTAGTGTATGTTACTTGTCATTTATAGTAGCGAACTTGGATTCTTCTGGCTCGATAGAGTGCCTCAAATGCTCTGCTACTTCAGAGATAGGTTAAGGTGTTTATGAATTCCTCAGTTTTAGTCCTTGTGGGCTTTGAATGAAAAGAAGGATTTGTGATTGTAGTGAAGATTGGTAATTTGTACCAAAAATCTGCCAGGGTTTGGTAAATTTGATGCAATGCTATTGACTAAGAAGATCTTAGATATTCTGTGTTTTTTAGATGTTTAGATATCTTTAGATATTCTGTGTTTATGTAAATGCTGTTATGTGGTTCTAATATTATGTTGTTTTATAGAAAGGTGCTCTAAAGGTTTGTATTTTAGCTCACTGGCAAGCGTAGTGGGTCTAGTAGGCCTAGAATATCTGTATCATGCATGACAGCAAAATGTAGGTTTATAAATTAAGGTTAGCATGAGAGTAATGAGATTATGCTGATAGAGAAACCTTGGAGTTCAAGGATGGTCTCTGGAAGAGGGATTGTGCTCATACATCAATATGCAGTGGCCAAGACTAACGCAGCGGATCCTCCCAGGTCGAGCATCAAATACAGTAATAATTGTAGCATTATAGTTAGCAGCTGAGGTGCCCCAAGAATTAGCAGGATTCAGAAAGAACCCCTTGCATTAAATCCTTGACTGTCACTCAAGTCTCTAGGTGGCCTTAGCAGCGTCCTCTGACAAATTGTCACCAAATTCCTCTCTGATGTGAAGGCTGAATACACTGTTTTTATTCTTTTATCAAAATAGACTCCGTGGAATCAATTTTGAAAAGGTCAATAAGGGGAGCTAATTAAACTTTACTTGTTGAGAGTTTGCACCAGGATTGACATTTTCTGTATATAGTCTATTAACATTTACAAGTTCTTATTTTTAGATTTCTGACTTATCTGCAACTTTCAGACGCACCCTTGACAATTGAAATATTATTTTTCAGTCATTAAATCTAGACCGAAAGAATCTAATTCTTTAAAGACTAAGAATTTTGATTTGGTTTCAAGCTCTGTTCAGCGGGCCTTTCCAGTGTTGGTGGGCTGAGCTGGGAGCCAGGCTGGTAGATGGGGCAGAGAAGTCAGGCCAAGGCTCCGTGCGTATCCACAACCTCTTCTCCCTACTGACTCCTGCAGGTTTCTCTGAAAACGTTTCCAGGTCATGACGTTATGACGGGGGATCCTTCTCTCTCCCTTCTGCTCTTCCTTCTCCCAGGAGACTGAAGCCTTGGGAGCTTCTCCGTAGCAGGAGAAGGTGCAACCAGAAATCCATGTCCGTGCCTAAGCACCTCTGCTGGCCCTTACACTTTTCACTCACGGTTAAATGACAGGACTGCATATTTTTGCTATTCCAGTTTTTCGTTATTCTTGCCCCTGGCTCACACTGTGGGATCAGGAGTGTTTTGTGCAGTTTCTCTTCTCTGATGGAGCAGCTTTTTCCAGTTTCCTCGCAGCACAGTGACATGGCTCTGCAGGAATTTGTCATGGGAGGGAAGACCTCTATGCTTTTTGCATCTGAAGTAGCAAGCAGCTAAAATAAAATACAGAAATAGATCTGGATTTGTAGGGGAGACATCCAGGCCACTCGTTTTCTGCCTTTTCTTTGTTTCTGATCACTGACACTTCACCACACAATGATGATCACATTTCATATCAGAAACCTCGGGATGTGGAATGGTTGACCTTGTAGGTGAAGAGAGACCCCTCAACCCAAACTCAGAGGTACCAACAAGTTCTGTCACTCACTGGCCACCCCATAGTCTACCACAAGGAGAAAACAAAATCTGATTTTATTTCTTTTCTTTTCTTTTTTTTTTTTTGAATGGCATCTAACAATTCAAAAAGCAGTATTTGCCAACTGGCACGAACAAACCTGGTTGGTAAAGATGACTGTTGACAACACTGTTATAATTGTAGTGGCACATTTTTTAAAAAAGCCCTAATATATAATTCCAGTGACATGCTTTTCAGATATATGTATTTTTTTCATTTACATTTTGACATTTAAATCTACAGCATCTTATGATCCTGTAATTTTACAGCTCATCTTACATGTACTTTTTTTCAATGGCAAATTGAAATCACAGATGAAGCGAACTTAACTGGAGTAAAGGAGGAGAGAAATGTTTAGTGCTGTGGAGGAACGGAAAAGTTTTCCTAGCACACAAACATATTCCTTGGCTGCAAGCTTCTACATTCACTTCGGAGAGTGACCTTTTTCTTTTCTCTTGTGCTAACAAATCCTAAGGAAAGTGCATATGGTTCCTCGGAGCATTAAAATGTATCCTGCTGCTGGCATCCTGGGGAGCACAGTTTGTGATACCGAGGAACTTGCCAACGTGCTGCAGTAAAAATATAACTGGACTATTGGATTTTTGGTGAAACGGCCTCAAGTTTGCCAGAAGTACCTTGACTGGGATCCAAAGTTGAGTTGTACCCTTCGTATGTAAGATAATACAAGACGGGGAAGGAAATTCTTGTCTATCCCTTTGTGATGCTGTAGCTCTTTAATTCATGATCCCAATTTCAAAATACTCAATTAAATGATTTTTTTTTTTTAGATGGGCAGTGCAAAATTACTATTTCTCTCAGCACAATTCTCAGATTTTACAGAATGATTGACCAGTTGCAGCTGTGAAGCTGTTTAAATGCGCAGAGCTGGTGTGTACCTCCTCACGTTCATTCAGTTTTACTTGCAGAAATGTGTGTGTAGGCGTTTAGGTGAGAACCATGAGCCAAATGTGCTTAGCATAGTTGCCATTCACCAAGTTCTGCACCTCCAGCAAAGCGTATGTTGGATTTTGGCATTTCCACTTTTCCCCTCTCTCTCATGGGCTATATTGGGTCAGGCTTAGTTGTCTAAAGGAATTTCTGGAGTATGTATTGCTAGAGGTCACCGTGAAACTGGATTTGTATTTCATTCCAAAATGAAGCAGCTTGAGTAACTGATAAACTGTAAGATAATACAGTATTAGAATACTTGAAATTATCATTGTTTTCATTATTGTAATTGTATTTCAATATTTTTTTAAAAACTTTTTCTTAGTACTCTCCGTTTCTTAATACTGAAGCATCAAGAAAAGACAAACACTGGATGCTGTAGTAGTTTTCACTGAGTTACATCTGTACATGGGTCCCTTTTGCCATTGCCACAATAACAGTTTGCTTTTGATATTAGTGAAGAATATTTGATATAAGTACGGGCTTATTTTTAGAAGTTTCTGACATCTTTTGTCAGTTTGGTGTTGCTGCTTTGGATAGCATTACCTGGTGCAACTGCAAGCAGCGTTTTGCTGATCTTCATTACGGACAAATTGGAAATCATGCTTTCTAGATAAGAGTTTAGATGTTTCAATCATAAAATTTAAATTATAGTTTATGTAAATGAAACCATCATGCAGAAATGTGCTCTTAGATCTTTAAATATTATATCACATAATGATCATCTTGAAAATAAGGTGGACTTTCTGTCACATCTGAGTTCATGGGGGTTTTTTTGTGTGTAGCTCAGACAAAATTATGACAGAGTTTTTAGGACAGGCTGTTGCTGAAAAATGCAGATTTTAACCTGAGTTGCTGTCAGGACCTTTTAGTGTAGTTGTGACTTACACCCCAAGCTACCAGTAAGATTAAAATAAAGTGCCCGTGGTTTTTATATCTAGATAATCTGCATAATGTTGTGAATCATTTAAAAATGTCAGTCATTTTCCAATATATCCCAGCCATGGTTTCTCTTTCCTTTTGTCTCAGCCAGGATTTAACATCAGCTCTGTATTCCTTTGTCGGGGTCTGGCTTGTCATTTTCCCTTGTCCCTGCAGCTCTTGGAGGCAGGATCAAATTGATGGCTTCGGTTTCCTTCTGTGTGCCTGTTAACTCAGGGGTTATTTTCCTTCTGGCAATCACAGCTTGTACTCTCCAGATCTGCTTCCCCAGGTGGTAGACCTTGGAAAATCTTTGTTTTCAGGTTGTCTGAAGAGTCTTCTGCTTTAGCCTTTCCTCTTATAACATTTGGCTTGGAAATTTTTTATTTATTTGTGTTGCTTTGCTTTTCCCTGGAGGTTTCCTGACTCTACGGTGAACTAGAGTTTTGTTTGTATTATAGATATCTGAAGTGCTAGGTGAAGTTCTCAAGAAAGACAGTGGCAGGTCTTGCAAATGGTGCTGATTTTCTTCTTGCTTCTACTCCAAGAGTGATGCTTGGGTAAGGTGCCCTTCTTCTAAGCAGCTTTAGAGTGGTTCCTTTCCAGAGGTGCTTGGTGCCAGTGTCTAGAGGCCTGGGCTGCAGGGACTTTGGCTGCAAGGTCAATGCATGGAAAGGGGCTGCAAGCACCTCTGCCTCAGGTCAGGATCTCCAAGAAGTGAGTTGGTCACTGCTGCCACCACCACCTTTCCTGAGTAACTGCACGGCTTGGCTGCTCTGTAAAGCTCCATCTCTTCTTTCATTGTCCTGAAAGTGTTTCAGGACAAAATACCACTTTTTTTTTTTCTATTAGTTGTGTAAATAAAGCAGTTGGTGGGAGCACCAGGTTTGTCTGATGTGTTCCCAGTGAAACCCAGAACCCTCCTGAGTGACATGAAAGGCACACAGCTGCCCAACGTGATGCTGGCTCTGTAACTGCCAGCCTGAAGCTCAGGTCCCTCACAAAGTGACTGCGCTGGTCGGTCACCCCTTGTACAGGAAGGACTCTGCTAAATTGAATCTAATCCATTTGGCATGATAGTTAAAGTTATATTTGGCTTTACTTCTATACCCTCAGTGGCCTTGGTAGGTTTTGGTACATTTTCTGATTTTTTTTTTTAATATTTTTTTTCCTGTTGTCATTTGTTACACTTGTGCAAAAAAAAGACTATGATTAATGTAGCCTTGTGAATATTGAAGTCAAAACAGTGTCTTCTTTTTAAGTCTCCTTCAGCTGTAGGAATTCTTGTTTTTTTTTCAAATATAACATTTTAAACACAGGCAAAAATATTGTGCTTAGTTTGATGGCTTTGCGGTATTTTTTTTCCTCAAGGTGAACAAAAGGGAGAAAGAGAGGATGAAAAAACTTGAAGAAACCTGATACGTGAGCTTAATAGAGCTTCCATTTAGGATCTGTGTTCTGATTTACTCCGTTAACATTCAGTGTCTCATTCAGGAAGACTGAGAGAAAATGCCTTATTTTAATTATTTCCATAAACAGCACTCGTTGAGTGTTTAAGCCGTGTAACGATGAATTGTGGGATTAATACTGAAGTACCTTATGGCTTTCATCCCAGAAGGCCTCTTGGTGTGTTTTAATCTTGCCCTTTCCCTGCAGTTTCTTGCTGACTTCTGCATTCCCACTAGCATTTCAAAGCACATATTCCCTTAGCACTCTCCTTTGTCTTCAGAGCGCCTGTGAGAGTCAAATATGAAATGCTTCACTTCAACCAGGTAAATAGAAACCCAGAACTGCTGGCAGAGGAAGGGACCTCTGGAGAACAGGGGGTCCCATGGCCCTGGTTCAGCTGGGTCAGCTTTTGAGCATCTCCAAGGATGAGACTCCATAACCTCTCTAGGGAACCTGTGCCAGGGCCCAGTCACCCTCATGCTCCTTTTGTTTAGATGGATTTTCTTGTCCACCAATCTGTGCTCATTGCTTGTCCTTTCTTTGGATAACACTGAGGAAAAAAGTCTGACCCTGTTGTCCTTCTATTGATTAAATATAAATATTTATACACATTGTGTTATAAGTATGTTTTACTCAGCAGATATTTATAAGCACAGGTCAGATCTGCCCATGAGACTTCTCTTCTCCAGGCTGGACAGTCCTGGATCTCTCAGCCTCTCCTGGCATGAGAGATGCTCCAGTTTCTTCATCGTCTGTGTGGCCCTTTGCTGCACTCACTGTGTGTGTTCCTGTCTCCCCTGTGTTGGGGAGCCCAGGCTTGGAACCAGTGCCCCGGCTGGTCCTTTCCCTCAGCTCTGCTCTGTTGAGGCCACATCTCCCTCTTCCTGCTGGCAACACTCTTCTTGCTGCAGCCTGGAAGGCTGTTGGCACAGGGATGAACTGCTGGCTCGGGTCGACTCGTTGTCCACCAGGACCCTCAGATCCTCTACTGCAAAGCTGGTTGCAGGGAGTTGGTCTCCCTCCTGTCCTGTGTGTGGATTTGACTTTTTTTCCTTCCCGGGCACAGGACTCTGCATTTGTCTCTGCTGAACTTCATGGTGTCCCTGTCAGTCTATTTCTCCAGCTTGTTGAGGTGCTTCTGAATGGCAGCACAACCATCTGGTGCATCAGCTGCTCCTCATGGTTTGGATTGCCCTCAGACTTGCTATGGATGCACTCTGTGACATTGTCCAGGTCTTTACTGATACTTAAAGCCTATTTAAGCTGTTAGCCCCGCTGTTTTTGAGACCAGGTGAGTGGCCGCTGTTTTTGAGACCAGGTGAGTGGCCGTCAGCTCAGCTTTGTGCCACTGATGGGCCCTTTGAATCCAGCAGTTCGGCCAGTTTTCGTTCCACCGCGCTGTCAGCTTACCTGTGCTGCATTGCTTTGTCTTTGAGGATACTATGGGAGGCAGGCTTGAAAGTTTTCCTGAAATTGAGGCTTAGAAAAGGAAAAATACGCTGTCCTCCACTTGTCTTTCAAGCCAGTCATTTCATTACAGAAGGCAGATCAGGTTGATCAAGCATGATTTCCCCTACCTAAGTACATGTTGACTGCTTCCAGCCACTTTTTTTGTCCTTCATGCGTTTGGAAATCCTTTCCAGGTTTTTTTCCATCACCTTTGCATGGATCAAGATGAGGCTGAACAGCCTGTAGTTTCCCAATTCTGTTTTCAGAAGGTGGGAGTGATACAGACTTTCTCCCAGCCCTCGCGAGCTTGCTGCAATCGCTAGGGTCCTTTCAAAGACAAATGAGTGTCACCCTGCAGGGAAACAGGACATCCCAAGCTGTCATCCCAGGCTCCCCCAGGACACTTGAGAGCATCCAGTCCGGGTCCCATCATGGCCATGTGGACAGCTTAAATGCTTGCAAGCCTGATCCTCTCCACTAAGGGCAAGTCTTCCTCGCCCCACACTTTCCATTGGTGTAAAGAAAATCCTTTCCTGATCTTGTTTCCTTTAGTGTCAAAGTTTGCGGGAATCGCTGGCCATAACCTCCGCCAACTCTTTCCAACAGCCATTAACTTCTTCATTTAAGTCTTGGCAGAACTTTCAGACGATATGATTTTAGGAGGCTCTCCTACAGCAGATTGGTGAAAACCAGCATATCTCCGGATGATCTCTTGGCATTATTAACGTTATTTAAATCTTTAAATTATGTAAAATCTGAGAGACTGCATTAATGTAGGGACTTGTGGAATTGTCTACCTGTATTCAGAAGCTTTGTCTCCTTCATCTTCATTTTGCAGAAGAAAGCAGAGATCTGGTGTGCTGTTACACATTTACACTGAAGCTGCTGCCCCTGAGTGCCTAACTTACTGCAGTTTGAGATCCTCGTGCAGGAGGACAGCGCAGCCCTCTCAGCACAACAGCCCCTGCCATCAGTGAGAGGTGCCTTTGGGAATCTGCAGGGGAAATCGAGCCCTGTAACTTTAGATGCTTCCTTCCTTTCTTTCTCTGAATGCGTAGGAAACATAAGTAGATAGTGTTGTCCTCTGAGAATGTGAGATAGCTATTTGCCATGAGAAATTCTAGGTGTTTCATCCTGTTGTGATCCAGTTGGTCTGTGTCTTATCTCGGAAGAGAAGCCCCTGGAGCAGAGACGGGTCCATCTCTTGCACAGCACGCGTGGCTGCCTGGCCGGCCCTCCCTTGGGAAAAGGCTTCATTGCACTTCAGCTTGTCAAACACACTTTGCAGTTTGGGGTTTTGTAACCGTGAGACTCCAACCAGACACCGAATCACGGTGGGAAACGCTTCCCTTGCTTCACGTTGAACATGGGCCTCTCTGCGACCAAGAACCAGGCACAGAGCTGGTTTGCTCAGAGCCACGGGACTGCGGAAAATGGGAGGGCACGGAGTCCTCCCACCCTAGCCAAGTCGTCGTCACTCTCATCATAGCCACGTTTTGGCCTCCTCTGCACTTAGAGGGCAGAACCTATTGGCCTGGCCCCACACTGTGCTAGGAGGTGACGCGGTTCCTTGCAGTGATGGACATGGGGGAGTGTGGGGGACTGAGCCCCACTGTTAAACTACGCTTAATCGCCTGCTGCAAAGTGGATAAATATAAAACTAGCAACACATGAATTTGGTGCAAATATGTTTTGTAGAACTGATTATTTTCTTGCTTGCTGTAGTTGCATCAATGCACAGGAGACTTCTTACCCATTTTCTGTCACGTTCCTGGCCGCTCTGCGCATATTGAATGCTAGTTATCCTCTTGATATCTGCCAAACATAATCACATTTGTAGTAGTTTATGCTTTCCAAAATGTATTATTTGCTGTTTTATAAAGTTGAGTGGTCACTGAGAGACTTGAGTCGAGTGGTGCTTTTTTTGTTATTGAATTTCAAGCTTGTTGGTAATAGCAGCTTTGATACTGGTAGCAGATTGGATAGGAGAGGACCTGGAAAGTAGTCTTCCGAAGGAAGAAAAGACAGCTTTTCAGTATTGTATCTGTCTGAAATGTTAATGCTCAGTAGAAAAGTATCAGACTTCACAAATGTTCTGCTATTTTTTAAACAGTTTTATGGGGATTTCATATGCAAGCATTGATTGACAGTGAAAATTGCCTGGATCTGGTTAATGTCAGTAGGAGTCAGATCACATTTATTAATATAAATTGTTGTAATTGTTTGATAAAGTAGTTTGTAATGTGGTTAAAACAGAGGCGATACTTTCTTCTAAATGTGCAAGTGAATCTGCAGTAAGGATGGCAGCTAACCTAGTGCAAGTTCTGCTTTTCCTCCACCTGTTTTTCCTTTGTTTTGTCTCTGATGTATGGCAGGAGACAAATTAGACACGTAAAATGCTGGAGGAGTAAGTGAATGTGATGGCAAGAGGCTCTGTCAGCGTGAGCTGCTGCCTGTTACTGCTGCAGACTTTGCCAGAGAGGTGCCAGGGCAAACGTCCCAGAGCGAGTTCCCTTGATAGCTGCAGGCATCTGTCAAACAAGGACCCTTGGGTATCTTGTCATGTTACACAATATTGTTTATCTTGAAATATTAAGATGAAAAGAGTTTTTTTTTTTTTAGTATTTTACAAATCAGCTGCAAGTATAGCTAGTGCTTATGATACAGTGAAAGCAAGTTTACACCTTACTTTGCCTTATCTGATTGTAAATGCATTATAGCAAAAATATTTTTAAAGCATGCTTTAATACCAGTGGGTTTAAATAGAGCTGCATTTTTATTTCCTCTTGAAATTCATTTTTATAATCCCTGTCAGATTCATATTTGCAGTAGTAATGTGCCCTGCCTGGCAAGTGCTGAGAAAACACTTGCAACAAGCTTTGCCAGAGGAGCCTGTATAGGCTGCAGTGACTTTGCTGATGAGAACCCTTGTGTGTTTATGGGAGGGGGCAAAAGACACCAGCCAAGCATGTCTGACTTGGAGATTTTGCTGCTCAAACACCCAGGTTATTAAGTAGCGCTGCGCCGTTGCATGGGCTGGTAGAGCAGTTGCATTGATGTGCTGGCAGAGGAGCAAACATGACCACTCTTTGCCATCTGTTTATAAGGCTATATAAAGAAGACCTCACTGGTTGCCGGGGAAACCGACATTTCCCAAACCATGAGTGTTTGCTTAAATTCTCAGCCCTTCTAAACCCTTTTTTTTTCTGCTGAAAAAGAATAGAAATTCTCTGAAGTTTCCCTGTATTTTTTTTTTTCTAGCAGTTGCTTTGCTGTAAAACGCTCTCAGCATTCTTTTTTTTGGGGGGCTGTATCTTATTTCATAACTTCGTAAATTTTAAGTATGCCATTCAGAACTTAATGAGCTTATTTAATGCTTAGCAGTGATTCAGGAAAAGAGGATAGATAGTTGCTGTGTTTTGTGTTCATCTTTGTAAAAGGGTTTTTTTTCTCTTCAAACTAGCCTGGCTGTGATATTGACACAGTGGAGTGGGAGCTAGGGAATTTGGATGAAAGTCAAAAATGGAAAATATTTTTTACCTGAGTAAAAGAACAGATGCATCTCAGTTAACGTAGCTAACCGACTGGGTCTTGCTGTGGAGAGACTCTCTGGAGTTAATAACCTAGACTAAAATATCAAATGAAGGTAGTAATAGTGAGTGTGATGATGGTATAGGTTTGTATTATGCGTGATCAGCTTAAAACTTCATTTATTTATATTGTTTTATTGCATAAAATGAACCTTTGAAAAACCCTTGGTATTGGTACTTAAAAGTATACCTATTTGTTATAGAATCTGAGGTTATTTCTGCTCCTTCCTACTCCTGTGACTGTACAGTGCACATAGCTGCCTTCTGTCCTATTTCTCCACTGGTTTATGTTTTATTTTTCTTATTTATTTTTTTCCACCAGTATAGGAAAGATTTCTACTGTGTTATAACTAGGTAACTTCTGTAGGCACTGACAAATTCAGAGTTTTAAGAAGAGGTGCTGCACTTGGGCAAGTGGCACAGGTTGGTTGTCAGCCAGGGTATTTAAGAGAAATATTTATATTTGCAGGTTTCTTAAAGTGTGTTTGAACTAAGCATTAACTGAAAACAATTCACTGAAGCCCTGAACTGTGAACCTCTGTTTTGCACTGCTAGTAAAGAACCTTCAATGCTCCAGGAGAATCAATATTTATATTAGACTTATCTGAATAATACTCAGTTAAGCTGTTATATAACAGTATTCGAAAGAACTTTTTAGATCATTCTATAATGACAATGCACACTAACATTTTTGCTTTTGTTTTAATATTTCATCTATTTGTAAAACACGCTGTGAGCATTTTTATCATGAGATAATGGCCAGGAAGTGCCTGTTTCATTTTGCATTTCCCCGGTAGAGCTTATTTAATGCAAAATACCTTTTTTTTTTTTTTTGACAGGCTGTATAATTACAATACTGCTCAAGTGACACTGCTCTTCCAGAGGTGTCCCAATTCATTCGCCTTGTGGAGCTAATCACACTCCTGCCATTCACAGGCTTCTCCCTGAATATTCGTGTTCCTTTCACTGCTTATTCCTGCATCCCAGAAAGCCCCTTTTCAAAAGGATAGTCTTGTGCTTGAGCAAACCTGTTGATATTCGGTGTCCGTGGGTGCTGGACCTCCCACAGAGCTTAAGTAAAGTCAATATTGATTGAAAAAAATCAGACACACACAAATTAGTGTTCTGTCTAAGTATTTGTGGTTAGAAACATAAGGGTGCCAGACCTGCAAGCTGCTGCTGCTCAGAGTAATTGCACGCAGGCACTAACTGCATTTTTGGGTATTAGGCTTTGCCAGCCTGCTGTCCACAACATAACCCAGCACCACGTCAAACTCTGACCAGGGAAAACAGCAGATGATTTTTCTTTTTTTTTTTTTTTTTTCCTTCTTTTTCTTTTTTTGATACATGATGGTGCTACTGTCATCCCTGTAAACAGGCTTTTCTGCCCAGCCCTGTCATCAGATCCGGGACAGATCTGGGTAGTTCTGTTTTTTTGTACAGTTTGGCTTGTGTATGCGTTATTGGCAGGTTGTATATGGGAGAAAGCTATCTAACTACAAAATTCAAATCCCTTTTTTCCTTTTTTCCTTTTTTTTTTTTTTTAATCCTGAATAATTAAGCTTTGAGATCACATCTGATTGTAGCTGCCCTTGTTTTTAAAATATATATTTTATATACATATATATATTATATATTTTCAATGTCTGTAATGGGCTATGTCTTGAGATCCTAATTGACTATACAATTTAAACCCAACTTTGCTGGAACTGCAGTTGTTGTAGCTACTAACTGTTGTAGCAACAAGTGTTGCTGTATTTTTTCATCCAGGTGAAAAAATTGCTTGTCCTCTTTCTCCTGCCAAGCAAAAGTCTTTTCCATTGGTCCTCAGCTGCTTATAAATTTTGCAGAAAATTGGGCTTTAGAGGCTTTCTGTTTTGTTTTTAAAGGCAGCTCTTCTGTTCCTTCATCCTAGAGGATGACCTGTCATAAAGGCACCATGTATGTCGAGCTCTGCCAAGTAATATGCTAACATACACTTGCTCTTTATGTTAAAGATTAAATAACCTCATGTTTAGGAAACAGTAAATCTAGTAGCAATGAATGGCAGAGATATGGATATCTGAGCGGAGTTCTTCAGGTTTCAGGGAAAACATTTTCCTTTAAGGAATTTTAAGACCATCAGAGTTTCTAGAAGCTGTAAATACCATCAACAGCCAGGAAATCAAGGCCAAGCATCAGTATTTGCTTTGTACCTGCCCAAATGTCCATAGTTTCTTAAGCTTAGTTTGTATGACCCCATTTGATTTTCTTAAATTTCCACCATTTTTTTTCCCCTAATCATTACAATTCCTGGAAGGTAATATCTTCTGTAATCATAGCTGAACTCGAGAGGTTGGTGGGATTCTCTTTTGGAAAGTAGTACGTTATTTGGAGCATATGTGAGAGCCTGAGGAGCCAGCTCCGGGAAGGGTCTCGTCTCTTTTCTGGTCTTGGCTCTTCTAAGAAGTCCTTCAAAATTTTACATTTTATTTTTATTTATTTATTTTTTCTCTCCTGAGAGACTTGTTTTGCGAATGATGTAACTTGCAGCTTCGGGTTGTGAGCTTTTCTGCCATTCAAAGCTTAGCTTTGGAAACACAGAATCTCTGTGAAGGTGACATTTAATAAGCCACGGGGGTATGGAGCTCTGCATGGAATTTTTCACTTTTAATTGATTTTTTTTTTTCATTTTCAGCAAAATCTTGTGGAAACTAAGGCTATCTGATCTTTTTATAGAACGATTCAGGTGGTTTCCAGTCCAACACCGTGGTCAAAGCAGAGTCAGTAATGAATTCAGGCAAGATTCTTTAGTGCATTGGTCTTGCAAACCTATATTCTCTGTTCTTGCAAACCTATTCTAATGTATTCTAATAATAGAATCATAGAATCCTTAAGGTTGGAAGGGACCTTTAGACTAACGATTGTTTAGTCCAACCCCCCTGCACACGCAGGGACACCCAGAGCACTGGGCACAGGGCGGCATCCAAGCGGGTTTGGAAGCTCTCCAGAGAAGGAGACTCCACAACCTCCCTGGGCAGCCTGTGCCAGGGCTCTGTCACCCTCTCTGTCAAGAAGTGTTTCCTTAAGTTCCTGTGGAACTTTTGGTGCCTCAGCTTGTGGCCGTTTCCTCTAGTCCTGTCG
>JAVCKT010029855.1:0-10788 GCA_032273925.1 Rhynchotus rufescens | reverse complement strand
TAGGAGAAAAAAATCTGGTCCTTCATTTGGGATCAGTATTCTGCAATACATGCGCAGTAATTTTTACCCTGATTAAAGTTTGCAAGGAATTTTACAGCATGCAGATTTCATGCACAATCTGGCAGCTGAATTTCACAGTTTCCCGGGGTCCTCACCTGCACAGTCAACGTTTCAAGGGCACACTGATGCAACTTAAGATATTCCAGCTGCCTCAGTTGGCACAAATTATTACAGATTGGGATAGACAGAGTAAAAGAGAGGAATATAACCTCAAGGAAGGAAAACTCTCCGCAGCTCCAAGGTTCCGTTGCCAATTCCAAATATTCCAAGTTTACGAACACGCCTCGGAGGAGTCGGAGGTGCCCGGACCTGACACGCAGAGCGCGTCCCTGCTCCCCGGGGCCGCCCGAACGGGGGCATCTCCACACAACTGCAGCAGACCCAGCAGCACGAGCGCGGCACCAGGTTTTAGCACAGTGCCTATTTCACCAATTCTGCTGAGTTTTAGTGAAGCCCAGTGGTGCGAGCTGAATTTAGAGTAAGGCTTGTAACAAGAGCTCTTTTTCAGGGCACGGTTGAGGCTGCCAGAATTTTCCATAAAGCCCTATGGTCTACGTTAGTGCACTTGCTGGCAGAGATAAAGACGGAAAGGTCAGCAGGAGATTGTTTCTAGGCTTCCTCATTCTCTTTTTTTTAAATAAAATTAGAATTTAGAAGAAAGAAACCCAGTGCACACATATCTTTATCATGGACTCACCTGCTCCCTTTCTACCCTCCTCTTTTCCTCCTCTGCTCTTCTTCTCTCTTCCTCTTCCTTACGTCTCCTCTCCATTTCTTCCAGACGTCTTTTCTCTTCCTGCTCTCTCCGCCTTTGCTCGCGCTCTTGTTGCCTTCGAGCTTCCCGTTCCCTTCTTTGTTGCTGCAGAAAGGGAAAAGAAACCACAAAGTTTTACTTCTGTTGTTGTTATCAAAGAAAGAGGTGGGGTTGCTTTCTGCAGGGAAGAGAAGGATTTACCAGGATGGGCGAGCTCTGCTACAGAGGCACACAGTTTTCTATGCAAGCGTTCCACTGGGAAACAAACGGCAGCCCCCACATGAGTATCCCTGAAAGCAGCATCACTTTTTCTCTTGGATTTCTTCATCAAACAAACAAATATATCCCCCTAAACCCAATCTTTTCATGTATCATCTTCTTGGAAATTGAGGTGTGGAAACTCGCATGCACCTCATCAAAACCACACACAAGGGGCTCAAGTTGAAATCTCAGTCTTTTAATAACTGTTGAACTTGGGAGCTAAGCAAAGTGACTACTTTCTTGTCTGCAGCACACTGAACTCACAAGTGTTGCCAAAAGGAAATTATTAGCCCCACAGAATCAGCTAAAACTTAAACGGCAACCGCCTGAGTTCTGGTAAACAGCTTCGCTCTTACCAGAGTCCGTGGTCTGCTAAGAATTTGGTGCTGGTGGGACAAGCAGGCAGCTCCATTTACTGCACTGCCCCAAACCTCACCTAGCAGAGCAGGCAGGCTGCCCTACAGCACCTCTGCCCCTCCCAGGACATCAGAAGCACCTAGATTTAAAACAAGAAGAGCAGAGCTAAGCTCCTATGGTCCCGCGGATAAGCTGCCTGCATGATCCAAATGGGAACTGGTGTCCTGGAAAATGTCCCAGGATCTGGAGAAGAGCTCTTTGAAATTCCAAGAAGATCTTTCAGGTGTCTGTACAGCTGTGCTGACGCTGTCTGCACTTCTGTGGAAGCTTCCAGCTATTCCACCTACTCCAAAATCCCGGGCAGCCTCCACAGCTCCCGAGGTGTCAAAAGCCGCAGCTGCCTCCTGCCCTACCATCAGCTGGGAATTTCTCTACAGCATCTACTTTCACCACAGACTTCTACAAGATGTTGAAAATCACAGAACATGGACAAAAAAGCACTGTCAACTTATATCTGATATATAAAACCCAGCACAATAAAGACCTATACTGGTTTTCTTTTTCACTATGCGGTGAATGAAATTCTCATTTTTTTGGTTGAAGCTAAGCTGCTAGGGACTTATCAATGTTAAGATACACGGTTTCCTCATGGGATGAGCTTTCTTTGCTCGTTACCCTACATGTTGTGTAGCAACTAAAAGTTCATTAGCTTTCTCTGCCTCCTGAAATCCCACCCCAAATTAAGGCACAAGCACTGAAAGAAATGAGGGTAACACGTAATAATTGGTAATACTTAATAAGAAGGGGATGCTTCTCAGGTCTCCTAACTAATTGCACTTTTCTGAAAAAAACGCACCTTTCTTGCAGGCTACTTTTTAAATATACCTGCCTTGTAAATGTAACTTTGCTCTTCCTTCTCCATCAAGTCATCCTGGGTTCCCTGCTAAGTTCCTATGCCACAAGACATCATTTCTTTTCTCCTGTCATGTTTTCTGTCTGTTCTTGGAAACAGAGTCTTCATGCTCTTGCATCTCCTCTCCTAACCAAATACATTCACTAGGCTTTTTTCTCTCACTTAAACAACTGCTCTTCAATGCATGGAGATATAAAAATAGTAAAAGGGCTCCGAGGCAGCTGTGGAACACAGTGAATTTCACAGGTTTCGCTGCTTCCCTTTTTTTTATTTTTAAGCACTTTAAAAGGATTAAGCAGGCACTTTTATTTCTGAATAATACACATCTGTGTCAAACAATTTTGATATTTAAGTCAGTATATTCAGGTGCCTCTTGGCTAATCAAGTCTGACAGGCTCTTTATTGAAGAAAACGAAGATGTGAAGTACAATAATTCTGCTGCCCTGAGGATGCAAGAGACAACACGCTGCTGACTGCCTGATATGCCCTTAGCAGCCCAAACACTTCTTAAGCGTATGAAGCCTGTCTGCCTAAGAGCATCTTGTTGACATCGTTAAGTAGATATATAGCAAATCTGGGCATGGCATCAGTCTCATCCCAGGGAAGACGAGTTGGTCTTTAGGTCGTTCTGAAGAAACAAGGTCACTGTCACTTGAGTCAACGGAGAGTTTTTCAGCAGTAATTACAAATAACTCAACTTTCCAAGATAAAAAGAAGTTGGTAGTTGACTAAGAGGGCTGGTCTCCCAGTGCTTCAGGAAATAATCAAATCCCATTCCACTTTAAAAGAAGAGATTTTTAAGCAAACACTGAACAAGACTGCTAACCCAGCCCTTCCAATCAGTTTTTACTAATATCTATCACAAAAACAAGAACCCAGTCCTTACAAGAGGTTTTTACTAATACCTAGCATGAAAAGAAGAGAAAAAAGCATCTGTGCCCCCAGGTGCCTCCAAGGAGCACCCCCACAGCGCACCAGAGCATACGGAGAGAGCAGCTCCCTCTGCACTGCTCCCACCTTCCCGTGAGGAACCAGCTCAGCCCCCAGGCCAGGGGCTGAAACGCAAGGCCCTGGCCCCGGAGCAGCCGGCAAGGGAGCCGGGCACGATGCCCCCGTGCCCAGACCTGGCTGGAAGAGAAAAGCTCCCTGCCTCCGAACGCGGTGCGGGCAACCCCAGCGCCCAGCGGAACAAAACTGCACGTGCTCCAAGGAGCACCGGGAGCACCGGGAGAGGAAATCCAGCGGGACATCCCCCCTCCCTTGGGGGCTACTCTAAATTTTGGCAAAAACAATGTGAGAAGCCCCAAGCTGCAGGCAGCCCCTGGCCCCTTGCTGCCTCCCCAACCAGCTGCCTTCCCAACCAGGGTCAGCAGCTCTCCCAGCGGGATGCATGGAAAGCCGTGGCCTTTAGGGTGCCCAAAGGAAAGGAAGGAGGAGGGAAGAGCTCTGCAATTTCTGGGCTGAATTAAAATAATTGTAAGATCTGTTTACAAAACTTGCACGTTTTGTTAGATATTTTAACTCAGCATATGCCATTAAGCATTAAATAATCCTGATGTAAAATACTAGGCCTGCACATGCCCATTTAGACAGCAGGTACAGACCTGGACTTGCTGAAATTACAGAGGCCAATAAAGATCTCCTTTAGCTGGATATGTGATTACCAACCCTCTCATACATGGTAGAGGAAAAGAGGAATTTCAAGAGCTAGCTGTTCACCAGAAGGCATGGGGAGAACCTCTTAAAGAAATTTCAGAAATGCTGAAATAGAATTTTTTTTTTTTAAACAGAAAAAAGAGCATAAATGCTCTGGTTCCTTATCTGACTTCAAGGTGCCTTAATGATGACCTCCTAATGGTCCTTTGACACCTCCCAATGGAAGGCCACGCAGGGAAGCAGCATTTACCAGGAGGGGGCAATGCAACTACACACACACACACGTGGTACACACAGACAACCCAGGGGCAGACCTACTTCATGCAGTAAATTGCAACAAATGAATCCATAGTTTCTAATTTCATATTCATAAGACTATTACTTTGTCATATATTCAGAAAAAGGTTGATGCACACATACAGCAAGGATTCTTCCATGAAGAAATAGGTAGCCTGCTATCATTTTAGGAAGCATATTGGAAAGACTCATACAGTAGCAAAAAGATTCTTTTCCAATTTGCCCACACGAGAGAGAGAAGCCAGAAGAAGAACTTCTCACTCAGCACTTCTTACGCAATCCAAAGAGCAGGCAATGCAAACGAAGCAGGTACAAGCAACCACCCTGTCTACAAGAAACCAAGCCCTGGCAAGCAGCCCGGGTGGGTACAGCGACACGAGCGCCTCCGTTCAGAGCAGGGGCGCTCCTTCCACGCGCGTCACCCGCTCATCTCCGCTCAGCAGGTCTTGTTTCACGCCCTGAGGTGGCCGTGGAGGGCCAGCCACTCCTCGGGGAGGGAAGCAAGAGGGCAGATGCACTGCAGCCCCGAGCAGGCCCCCGCAGCTCATGCAGGGCAACAACTCCTGTCCTCAAACAGGGGCAGGGAAGTGTTTGGGCCCCAGCACCTCAGTCGTTCATGGCCTGCAAATCCGTTCCTGCTGGGCCACACTCCTCACAAACAGGCTTCTATCCCTAGCACTTCACAAACACCCGTCTTAGGTGCCTCTAACCAGGAACGGGGACGGTATTGAAGCCAATTGCCCAGGACTGAGGGGCTCCACACAGAGCGGGATTAGCACGCGGTGCTAATTCTGCACTTGCCAAACCAGACTGATTGCTGCAAAGTGCAAATTCCCATTTGCCTTTCCATACCTGTCACGCTGAGCACCAGCATCTGCCTTCTGCTGAGCAGAAACACATTAGAACCGCCTAGCACAGCTCGGATTTCTTGTTTCAACCATCTGGAGTACTTTAAGTTGTACAGCTGATATTTATGCAGTTAACCTTTACTCTGGTTCAAAAAGGAAAGCAGGGGAAGAGGGAGCAACCCCCTTCCTGAGGGTTTCAAATGATTTTCTGCACTTTGACCACGTACACCTTCTGCCTCTTATGTAACACAAGAATTATAAGGTCCCTGCAACAACAGCCTTTGATAGTCACCTGCATGTGCTAAAAAAAAAAAAGAAAGAAAAAGAAAAGTAACCTTTTCTCTAATACTGCTGAGAATTACACAGTTCCTGGCAGCTGTCCTAAACACCGTTCCTGCAGCAGTCTCAGTCAAAACTGTCTAGGCTCTGTGCCAGCATTGTAGGAACAAGCCCTCGATTTTCATTTAGGAAAGGGGCACGAGGGAGGAGGGAGGAAGGGGGGATAAGCAAGTTGTCCAGGGAGATTATCTAACGCAGAGAGTTCTTCTTAAAGTGTGTCCAACACGTTAACCAAACCACACACCTACTCCATACAAGCAAGTATGAGAGAGAGCCACACCTGGAAAAAGCTTCATCAAACAGAAGGGAGATGCAAAACCTGGTGCTAATCTGACCCCTATCAGGAAGCGTCCCCTATTTAACTGGCTTCATCAGCAAGGGGGTGAGTCAGGGACAAGGCGACAACATTTCACTGTTGTGGCCTGCAACTGTGTCACAGCTCTGATGTTATCTGAAGGTGCCTCTGTCGCCCTTCCCCCCTTCAAGGGAGTTTGCCTTGGCAGCTCTTTGGGAACAATCACTCGGGATCATTCATTTTTCCAACAAAAAATCGGAGGGATTAAATGCAATCAACTGCTGGATGTGAGACACTGTGAGGTTTTTTTCCTTTTTTTTAAAAAATATAATTTCCTTTACAAAGAACATTCCCCCAGCCCTGCAGAAGGGAAACTTGATAGCTCATCAGCCACAGCAACATCTCTGTGGGAAGCAGGCAGAGGTTATAGGTTCAAGAAGAGACAAAAGGTTTTCTCTTTCAAACTCTACAGGCTTCTGTGGCTTTAGTCACTAATACATCAAGCTACAGTGGGCACTGCCTTGTGGCTGCTAAAGCTCTTGCTCCAATTTGTATTTACAGGGGCAGCAGGACAGATTAAACTTGCAGGTAACTCTGCTTGCTTTTTAATTGCTCATTAGGTTAGCAATTCTGCCACATTCCAAAAGCTGATTTTCCACCCTCCGCAAAGAGATGCATTTTTTGTTGCCATTATTAACAGCAGTATCTCCTTGGTTTTAAACAGAAATTCCAGAATTGCAAGTGATTCTTCGAACTGAATTGATCACTGATTGAATTGATTGAAGTGATCACTGAAGACAAACAAGCTAGATAATGTAATCTTAATCCCCTTCCATGCCAAAAAAAAAAAATCCCTCTGAGGAACCTTAGCAATCATACAGGCATTCAGTAAAACTCCACACCAAGCAAAATTTTAGAGGCTAAACCACAACTCTTGTTTGCCTTTCACAACACTAAAAAAACACCCTGCTTTCCTATTGTCCCGTGTCAACTTTGCCTGGCCTCGTTTTGTCACCTCCTTCCACCCCCCGAAATGGCTGCAAAGCCAGAGCCTAAAACCAGGCCTGGCAGCTGCAAAAGCAGCGATGTTGGTCTTGGCAGCCGCCGAAGGGAGGGGAAGAAACCCGAGTGCAACAGGGTTTGCAGCCTGTCCCACCGCCTGCTCCTGGGCTGCCACTTCCAGGCCCACCTTCTGCCTTTGCTTATGTGCTGGAAAGGACTGGAATACGCAGCAAAAGGACCTGAACATGGACCAAAAGGACCAGAATATGGAGCAAAGGGGCATCCGGAGCTGTGCATAAGTTATTACACCAACACAGCACGTGAGATTTCACGTTGGGATGCACAGCAGCATTTGGTCCTCATCGTGTCCTCAATAAGCGTTTGGAAAACCAGGCTGGGCGTAGTTTTTCCATCGTTGCTGAGTGAACAGTTGAAACAGCAACTCCAAGAGCAGAGGTCGTGTAAGGACAACTGGAATGTGACCCTGTGCTTCCTGCAGTGCCAGATGACTGGTTTCACTTTAGCTCTACTATCTACTTTGGGCCTGCAAAACTGTTTTGAAATCTTTCTGCCCCTGAAACTTGCACTGAATTTTCCAGGTATATATATACCTAAAAACACACAAGATCGTACCAAAACTAGGGCAAAGCAATACTGTGCGTGTACATTTACTGATTTTCTTTTTAATCCTTCAGGTGGTATATGCAAACTGCACATTTACCATATCACAAGGGTGTGATTTACTTTTGAAAATTTTACATAACTGTATTTTTTTTCACAGGTGTATAAATTATATTTCTTATCTATAAATCTGGGGGGAAGGTTATTCATCAGGCTACTATGGATGAAAGAGTAATACATCAAAAAATAGGCTTTCACCTACCATGATCGAGTGCCAAACACAGATGTTAGTGAAAGCTTTCAAGTGAAATTCTAGGCACATAATGGACTCAAAAAAAGTCATCTTGGGACACTGCCCACTTTAAAAAAAAAATCATGTGAGAATAATTAATGTCTCCCCCCCCTGTACAGCTACCCAAAAGTCTAGACTTGTTGCCTCTTCTTTTGAAGAGGGACCAAGACTCAGGCTCCCCCTCAGTGCCTTCAAACAAGCAGGCCTTGGCTGCCACGAACTGCACAGGAGCTGCTGGATACTCAGTGCTGTAGGAGGCTGCTCATATTTAAGTAGCCAGACGCGGATTTAAGTGCTTTGCTTCACGTTTGCCAAGGGAGTCGTACGGGTTTTTTTCTTCCTCGAGATGTGCTTAGACTACAGGGAGCTCTTTACAAGTGGGTGTGGGAATGGGAGGAAAAGAGGAAAAAGACCCCAAACGACTGGAAAAGGGTCCGCTGCCTCCCGAGCTCCAGCCTTTTTGCTTCTACCTCTTCGAGCCGTCTCCTCTGCTCCTTCTGCTGCTCGATGCGCTTCTGCCGCTCGGCCAGCAGCTGCCTCTTGTACTCCTCCTGCTCGCGGAGCTGCTGCTCCTGCAGCAGCTGCTGCCTCCGAAGGGCCTCCGACCGCTCCTTGTTTTCCTGCTGCAGTCGCAGGAAATCACGTCGGAGGGTTGATTCTCCAGGCACGTTGACAATGGAACTGCAACAAGAGGAAGTTTAAGCGTCCCTTACAATAAAGCTCCATGGGTCATTAAATACTTCCTTTTTTCCCCCAAAGCAGAGGGTACATTAATAAAGTACACTGTTTCTTTACATTTTCATGTCATTTCTTTCAGTCAGTTCAGAAGACGCTGGGTGCATATCAAACAGATGCTCTCAGTGGAAGGTGTGAAATGAAGCCAAGCAAAGCAAGGACCAACTTGGACATTTTGGAGCCCCCAACCAGAACCCCCTGCCCAGTCACATCTGCTCTAAATATTCCTCCACCCAGAACTCCTGGGCACTAAGCCATGGAAGGGGAAGCTTTAAAACTTGTAGCAGCCACAGAATAGGCATTGAGACCTATGGATGGTAGGGTTTGTGTGGCTAATGTCACGCTTGAGACGAGACACAAAGTGAGAACGCTCCTGTTTTACAGTCACAGATGTTTGGATTTGCTCATGTGGACTGCCCAGAGCCCTCCAACCCGCAGTTGTTACCTCGGCTCTCCTTCTTGTTCAGGCACTTCCTCCTCCTCTTCCTCACTTCCACTGTATTCATACTCCGTCTCATCTAGCAGGAAAGAAAACAGTGGCCTGAGCAGTGCTTATCTCCACATTTCAGGACGCAGAGCTTGTACTACCATGATCATCAACCTCTTCCCAGTCTTCCCAGCCCCTGCAGAGACAAGATTCCCCTCCGACCCTAGGGCTTATCCCGCATATCCCGGCACACTTTCCCAGACACATAATGCAGTATAGTGCTTTCCTGCAGACTTCCAGCAAGATCCCTGAACGACACCACGTTTTCAGTCTATGACCAGCTGCTGCTTGGAAAACCTCCACGCCACCTGAATAAAGAGGGCAGGCTGCCCCGGACATTGGCTCCATAGCTCTTGTGAAGGGTTATTTCTGTGTGTGAGCCTAACTGATGGCCTCACTGCAGGAAAGAACCTGCCACAAGGCAAAAGAAAAGAAGGGATGGATCTGCCAATATCCTCCTAAACACTGTTTAATGGTTGCCTGGAAGAGAGTAATTTCATCTGAAAATTTCAACTTGCAATTCAGATATCCTATGCAGAAAGAACAAAACATACAACCCTGCTGATACCCAAAATAAGAATAAAAAAAGAAACTTTTAATGGTTTGAGCACTCAGTGTTCTGCAGGGAGATGATCTGGAAGGCAGAGCAGAACAGAAGTACATAGATTTTTAGTAAGTCTTTAAAAGGCTTTTAGAAATTGTGTACCTTTCTCTCCTCTCTTCTTTCTCGTCCTGTCTATATGGTCCTTGAGCTGGATTCGGACTTGCCTTTCGTTCGGTTGGTCACGTATGAACGGATGCTTCAGAAGCTGCTCCGTAGAAGGTCGCTGCATATAATTCTTCACAAGACAACCTTCTATAAAGCTAAAGAACTTTTTCGACCTGAGAAAGTGGGAAGGAGAAGGGGAAGGGGAAGGGCAGGGGAAGGGCAGGGGAAGATAAAACAAAGCAGAACAAAATCACAGCTCCGACAGGTTTTCGAAGGTAGCTCCCTTCCTCCAAGGGCAGCACGCTCCAGAAGGATCCGAGCGCTGCCTGAAAGAGTGGGATGGCAAACGGGGCCGGCACTCGCTCCTACTCTGCTGCTGGCTCGGGGCTTTCCCACCGCCTCCCCTCATGGAACTGGGGCAGGCAACGGGAAAGCCATGGAATGGCCAACAGCCTTTGGCCAGCGCAGGCGCCACCTTCGCTGCAGGCCGCAGCGGCCATTTTCCTTCTCACCCAGGTAGTCTCACACAGGGGCTCATGGTGCTCACACGAGGCAGAATGTGTGAAAAACGCCCATCTAAGCAGAAAACTTTTCAAAGGAAAACCATCCAGGGAGCAGCACAGCAGCAGCACCAACATTCAGAACTGTGCTTTTTTCCCCCAGGCCTCTTTTCTCACAAACTCTTCCCTCAGGCAACATGGCTGAAGCAGCGGCCTTGGCTGTGGCCACATTCCCTTTCTGATCGTTAGACGCCCCCCAACTGTCGCCGTCCTTGAGCGGCGACCACCACCACTGCATGGGTAGGTGTAAAACAAAACCAAAATGGTTTTCATCTCCATTTTCTTATTGAAACTTACAGAGCTAAATTCAAGGTAGCCTTGCCGATTTCTGTTATTCTCTATACCCCATGTTATGCTTTGAAGAAGATGCAAGAAAGGTACACGCAAATACTGTACATAGAATCACAGAATCCTTAAGGTTGGAAGGGATCTTTAGAGATCGTCCAGTCCAACCCCTCTGCACACGCAGGGTCACCTAGAGCACGTGGCACAGGGCTGCGTCCAAGCGGGTTTTAAAGATCTCCGAAGAAGGAGACTCCACAACCTCTCTGGGCAGCCTGTGCCAGGGCTCTGTCACCCTCACTGTCAAGAAATGTTTCCTT
>JAVCKT010029854.1:0-18448 GCA_032273925.1 Rhynchotus rufescens | reverse complement strand
AATAAACCAGGAGAAAGGGTGAAGAGAAAGCTTGCATGTTTTTCATAGGTTTCTCAATAAACTGTCAACTTAAGTAGTTTTCAGAACACATATTTGCTATGAATTAGTCCTTAACTATACTTCTATGTCTATTTCTCTAAAACAAAAAATAGGTAAAGATATATAGCCTAAACATTTATATAAGCTTTACTGTTAGTACTCAACCTTCTTTAATGTTGTTCAGAACAGTTTACTAAAAAGAGAGCTGAAATCCTTTACTGAAGTAATCTATGTTTGAATATAATCTTAAACTCACATATAACAACAATTACCATAATTAGCAATTGTTTTCCATGGTTTCCCAACCGCTTAGCATTTGACTCTTGCTTTAATCATTTAATGATTTACAGTAATGAGCAGGAACATGAGTATTTTGCACTAAAATGGCTAAAATACTTGGCCAGGCACCATTGCCCTTATGTGACAGATCTCAGATGCTTTTGCAGAGAGTTAGCCAAAAGCAATAGACAATGTCATCAGATGTCTTTTATTTTTACTGAAAAAACAACAATGAAGTGACCAAAGTGACCAAGTGACCGTAATGACTTGTAGTTAGAGTCCCAGTAGCTTTTGAAGGACTGTTACTTTGCTGAGATTCTGCCCTTTGTTTAATTTCTGTTTGACAAGTGCTTTATAAATGACCAGAAGAGGTGGTTTATGTTTCATTAATGAGGCTGATAGTGGTTAATTACTAAAGCTGCGTAAACAATCCAATACCAGATCAAGCCGAGTGGGTCAGTTATGTAGAAAAGACCCAGCTGGAGAAAATAGCATTTCCTTTAACTATTCAAATACCAAACAAGTTAGAGAGATCTCGAAACTATAGCTCAGATGAACAGAGAATTCTGCTGAGCGTGAAAATAATTTCTCTTGACACGCCTTGATCTACGGAAACTCTGTTTTGATCTGCAATTTTTAACTCTCCAGACAAATGCATGAAGGAAGCCATACTATGTAGCTGAGACTAGAGATGCCACAGTTTAATGGAAATGGCATTAGGCTTTTCCATTACGTTATCCAGCCAATTTGAGGCTGCTGAAGTAGTATGACATAAAGTGTTCAGGCAATACTCATGCCATCATCAGAAGTGATTATTCTCTAGGAAGAACACGCATCCTTTATTTTGTACCTTAGTGACACTTCAATATTCAGGCTCGTGACATACACATACCTGCTCTTATTTCTCTCATTTTCAGCCCATGATAGAGTCATAGTCACTTCTAGCAAAGCATGCTTGAAGCATGCAGTGATTTACTTTTCATATTAAAATGAAATTAGACATGTTGCTGATCAGACAGTTTATTAGCATTTTACAAGAATGACATATGCAAGAAAAGTACAGAAAATAGAGCTAGAAGCTACCTCAGAAATCCCTTCTTCTTTCACATTAACTCTGAAAGAACAATTCATAAATTCTCTAAATTGGCCCAATCTAATCTACAAAAGCTCCAGTGACGAAGAATACAGTCAAACTGTTATTGTTTATAAATATTTTGTAAAAATAACCGTTACTTTTACCATTATAGATGTTCTCTATTACCTAATTTAAATCCTCTTTGCTCCTAAATAAACTTTTTATTGCTTGCATTCTTTTCAAGTATGAAATACCTTTTTTTCCTCCTCTTTTCAGCAGTTCTTTATGTGTTTGAAGAAGACTCTGAGGTCTCCCATTTTTATTGTCAATCTAAGCTTTGAGAAGGGAACCGATCTGTAAAAATAATGTTAATATATATATATTTAACACGGACCAATCCTCTGGTCTGAATTTCCTAATGACTATGCAAATACCACCGCATGTGAGTGGGAGTAGGCCATGGGCTACTTAAAGTAGCACTGCATCCATTCTCCTGGAACTAAGATTGAGTCTCTTACATACTTAGGTAGTTTTAGAAATTTAAATCACTAAATCCAATAGCCTTTTTGACACTGAACAGAATTAGGATTAGATACCTCCTAAAAACCTGGGCTTCAAGCTTAAGTCTCCTGAAGTCAATAAGCTTTAAATATCTAAGTCCTGTAAGTACATTTGAATAGTTTAGCAGTAACCTATTTTTTATCAGAAAAAGCCTAAAAATGACTCAACAATTTCACTTCCAAAGGCCCACTCAGATTCCCAAAAGATATCAAACTTTACGGAAATAAGTAACATGCTCTTCTCTGAATCCTATGAAATATAGGTACAGCTGTCCTTTCAAGGGTAATGTCAGCTTGTTGAGTGTTCTGTGACAGATCTGTGAAAATCCATTGTCCTCAAAAGTCTATTTAAGTGATATTGCAGTAAAGTAACCAACAAGAATGGAATTTTTCCCTTTGCTGTGTAGTCCCGCTGTGCCTACAACTGAACAGTTTTCATGAGGTAATATCAAAAATTGCACTTACACAGAAGAAAGATGATCCTTATTCTGGGATTAAGATATCTGCTGTCTTCTATGTACCATGTTAGACAGCAATTGTAATGACATGATGCTTAACTAGAAAATGCCTTTCTCCAAAAGATCGATCACATCTCATATCTAGGAAGTGATAAAAGCCGCAAGTTGCAGTGATTGATTTGTAAGAAAACGTCCACAAAGAACAAACTTCTTAGTTTTTTTAAGAAGGAAATTTTAAAAAATTAATAGCAACAAAAGTCACTAAAGAAGTTACTGTCTTTTCTGGAGGTACAGATTAATCCAAGGTATGTTGTGCAGGTATTTGCAACTACCTGGAGGTAGTTTGGAGGCAGTATCTCCTTCTTGGAGATACTGCCATAACCAAATGTTCCCAAATTCAATTATCAGGTATTGTAGCTATATCAAAGTAATACTACTGTGTGCTTTTCTCTAATCAAGCAATGAGCATTATCTGTTAACACTCAAATATGCTGATGTTAAGCAATCTAAATGGAAGAGTTTCAGATTCTACCAAGAAAGCAAAATATTTAGTAATCAAACTGGGAGAACTCTGGGAAACAGTGACGTGAGGGTCCTCATGGCCTCTGTCCCTGATGACCCAGTTATTCTTTGATTTATGTGGACTTGCAGCTGCCCTTGCTTTGACCCCAGGAAAGACTGTGTGGGAAGTTCGTGTTTCAGAGCCTGTAGCATTGCTCTGCAGAGTGTCTGCAGCCTAGTGTATGCAAAGAAACTGATAAATAGGGAAAAGGCCTGGCTTGCTACAGCTGGAATCGGAGCTGGAATCACTGCTACATCCCAACAGATTTGCTGTGGAAAGAAGAGACTCTCTCTGGAGCTAGTGTAAGTGTTTCATTCATGGCTCTGAATGCTTTGGAATTGCAAAGTATTTTTCTAGCCATAAACCAATTTGTCATGTGAAAATATCTGAGGCTTTTGTTCATTTGTTTGCTTTTAAAATTTCTGATTAAATTAGAATAGAAAACATACACTTTAAAACTAGGTATCCTAGCCACCAAGAATTTTTTACAACAGTTCTGTAATTACATATGCTGCTCTGAAGTGCAAAATTATTTTGGAGGACGAAGGGATGTAATTTTCTTTACAGAACATAAGGTGAGACATCAAATCCCAACACCAAATAATACTATTTTGTTTTTTTTGTGAAAGGCTGTAAGACTGAACGGCTCTCATCACAATCAGAATGGGATTTATTACTAAGAATTACCTGTGTCTGACATACAGAGTAAAATAATTTATCTGCCTTCTTCCCCAAGGTAATATGAAAACCGTAAGTTACAAACGATCTCTAACCTCTGATTTTACTGTATATATTATATATATATACGTATATATAAATCATACCTTTGAAAAAGGTATTAAAAATGCTTCCCAGAAAAAAAAGCACACGTTTAACACTGCCATAAAAATGTACTGCCTAGTGTCACTGTTTGTTCATTATGCTTCATGCAAGGTATGTTAAATCCATGCTGAAAACCTCCAGCTTGAGTTACTAATATTCTCTTTAAACAAAAAGCAAATCCCTGTGACACAACTGTCAAAGTATTTATGATAATCGTTGAAGTACTGTCAATACAGACATCTTAAAGAGCCGCTTGGAGAATCTTCTGTAAGAAATATACTTTGCATCATAATAAATTTGATGGTAACACAAGTTGATGATATTTTACTTTCTGATACAATATTTTATAGCAATAAAAATTATAAAAACAGCTTATGCCATAAATAACAACAAACAGATTTACTATATGTATTATAGTCCAGGCATGTATGTTCTGTTAAATTACTAACTGTTCTGTGGTCACATCTTATTTTCATTAACTGCTTTTGGGAAAAAACAATCGCTCTTTTTGATGAATTTAATAGTCTTTCCATTAGAATCAATAACTGAATGTTGCTGAATTTCTATATTAGATGGATAACCAAATTCCTGAGTCAACACATATTCACTATAAATCGAATGTTATTTGTTGAGAAGACTGATCATTGACAAAAATAAACCTATAAAAGAACAACTTTGTCAAAACTGCTTAAGCAGCTCAGACCCTAAGTCATATCTTCCTCTGGGCAAAAATAAAGTCCCATGTCAGTTTGCTTTACAAAGGACTATGAATTTCATCCTAACTGCGTTAATGATTGTGATTCTACAAAACAGGTTACTGAAGATTTCTTATTTAGTTTTCAATGATTACAACTTTTTACAATTTAATTATTACAACTTTTTATCATCATAAAAATTTTTATCATCTCTGGGAAGATATTGTTTTTTTATTTCTAAGGCACACACAGACACACAAGTAAAACTGCATTTTGAGTACTCAGAAAGGAGAAAAATGGATATAAAATATTATGTTTTGGGAATGGCATAACTATCACCAACAAAAACACCCAAAGCTCTTCCCCTAGTTTAATTTCAAATTTGTCCAAGTTATTTTGAAAAAATAAATATTGGACATATATGCTACATTCTGTTAAGGTCTCCACCAAGTTCAGAGTCTGTAGCTAAGCTTTGTGCACATGCAAAATTTACTATGTTGCGTGGCAAAAAGTTAATGAATATATGTGGGGACAGAAGAACTCCTTGAAGTCATCGTTCACTTCTACTGAAGTGTGAGAGATGAGGTGTGGTTGCTGATCTCTCAAGAGATCCCAAGAGATATGACTGATCTCTCACCAGCCATATGTGGCTGATGTGACCCTTAAAATTTGTAGGAGGCTTCTGTCCTACTGTCTGATTCAGATAAAAAGAACAGAATATTTCAAAGGGGCAGATATTGTATGGCAGGATTACTGAGGTCTATCTTACATATCACAAAACTCTTCTTGGAGAATTGTGTTCCATTTCCCACAGTTTTGTTTTAAAGAAAGACCAATGCAATTTTATTTCAGAACAGTTCTCAAATGTTCGGAAACACGGCTATTAAAATGTTATGCAGATATTTTGATCATTAAGTTTCATTTCAAGATGGTATAACATTCCTCAAATAAACATGGCTTTTAATGCTCTAATAATTTTCTAGTATTATTACTATTTAAAGAAACTACTGGAATCCAGAAATGTATTTCTTTAGCAAATACACATCTTTTTGATGGAAAAAAAATGTAGACTTTGCCCAGGCCAAATTGATTTTGCTGATAAGGCCATCATGATCCAATGAGTCATTTCTGTTTCAACCAAATATTTACTAGTAGAGATAATATAAAAGCAGCATTCCAGTCTTACTGCATCTTTTCAGCTTCTGCTGGCAACATGGAGGGAAAGTGTTCAGTTCCAAAGATGTATCAATCTGGTCGGAAGAACATCTACATTTCAAGATATGACTTCAGATATGACTATATCATAGTGTCATAGATATGACTATATATCATAGATATGACTAGAGACAGTCAAAGCATCCAAATAGGAAGCCCAGATTCCTTTAATAATAAAGGAACAGAGAAAGACAACTCGAGATGGCAATACATCATACGCAGATCCTTTGATTTTTGACCCTTCAGATGAGACTGTCAGCTCTTGAAGGAAGATTAACTTTTAAACGTGTAACCTAATCTAAATTAGATAGTTGTTAAGTGAGGCAAAGGGAAAAAAAAATTAAGGGCATGAAGCAAAGTTACTAAAAGTCAATCTTTGTGAAGAATCAGGAAGTCCACAAATTCCACACTTTTGCTAATATCCTAACTCATTTTTCACCTTTTTTTTTTTTTTTTTCTCTCTCTCTCTTCTCTCTATCCAGGGAATCTTCTTTTAACTTCTTCCCGATGAAGATTCACCAAAGGTTAGGCTGATTTCTCAAAACTGTTCTGTGCAAAATCAATACCCGAAGAGTTCTAAACATAGTGCTAAATTCCGTCTAAATTCCACTCTAAATGCACCCTGAAGATGTATAAATGGACTCTATATTCAATCCTTATTAGTGAAATCCCTATTAGTAAAAGCCAACACTTTGCAATGCTTGCAGCACCGCAAGTACTGTGTGACTATCCACCTCCCTCTGATTTTCTTATGATATGCAAATAGTTCCATACACTGAAATTTCCTGTTTTCAGCTCCTTAGCTAATCCTATCCGTTCATTTTCCCCCCAAGTGATGTTCCTCGTACATTCCCATTTTTCTAGGTTTCCTTCACAAAAGTCTATTGTACACCAAAGTGGATGAAACAGTGCAATTTGGAGCAAACATGACAAATACATTTGTCACAGTACCTGATGGGTACTGTCTTGCTGAGCCCATACAGTATTATGGTGAGTAAAGCAGAATTTTAGTACTAAGAAAAATCAGTATAGTAAAATGAAGGTCTGTGGAAATTATCACTCCCTTCCTCTTTTTAGTTTATCTTTACAAAGCTTTTAGAAAGCCACACATTTGACTACCAAGCCCGTATTGTTATGTTCAAATATATTAGAGTGTGCTTATACTGATTTTTGTACACAACTTAAATAGCTGACAGATTAATTCATATAAAGATTACAGTATCCTCTTTCGACTTGCACAAAGCTGCTATAGGTTTTATTACTATTTATGATTAACGCTCCAGATGCATCACAAAGAGAAAATGGTTATTATTCTACAGCTTATATGAATATAATTGCAATCAGTAATTTGGATGAGTGAAAACAAGACCTAATGTTTATTAAAAACAGAAAGAACTTCAATATGCTTAAAAAAAAAACTCGTCAATTTATTTTTACAGAGATTTGAAGATTTGAACAAGCACAAAATTGAACGATACATATGCTGCATGAACTTAGCAAACCTTTCACTATCATATTGAATTATTTATAGGAAAAATACTATTCTGTAGTGAGGAAAACAAAATAAAAACTATGAAAATATAAATCTGAGAGCAACTACATACTTAATTGACATATGCTATTCAATCAATTACTAACAGGAATTGAGTGGCATCCATAATTCCCAAACTGTTACCAAGCCACTATTACTACCCCTAAGATTTTACTTAAGAACATTATAGGCAACACATTTAAAAAGAATGACTCATTGAAAATGTATACTTCTAATACTTATCCTTAAATATTTAATTTATAAAACATTTTTAAAAGTCCATGAAGTAGCTAACATCAAGATATTCTCCTTTATTTTTTATTTAATCTCATTTTCTTTATCTAGATGTTTTACCAGAGCATATCAATTATCAGCTGCAAGACACAGATTTTCAGAGTGCTCCTTACTGCCAATATTCCACAGTTCAATATCCTCCTCAAGTACTACAGTCACAACCTTCACAATCTCAATACAGTACATATAGCCTAGACTCTCAATACAGTGATGGGCAGTATATAATCAGCAACTGTGAATTTAACAAGCCCCATTTCATGGCTTCCCGCTTTGATGACAGTGGATATCAAGGACTAAAA
Organism: Rhynchotus rufescens; assembly: GCA_032273925.1. Lineage (NCBI taxonomy): Eukaryota > Metazoa > Chordata > Aves > Tinamiformes > Tinamidae > Rhynchotus > Rhynchotus rufescens. The sequence continues at coordinate 10,619 of JAVCKT010029854.1, read as the reverse complement.
AGGCCAAGATTAAACCACTCTTCCTTGCGAATGAAGGGACAGGAAGAACTCTGTGTTGTGTGTGGTGACAAGGCCTCAGGCTATCATTACAATGCACTTACCTGTGAAGGTTGTAAAGGTAAGAAGTAAATACGTTTATCTGTATCTTAACCAGGAATGTTGCCCCACAGTGCTCGACATAATATAAGATTTCACAGGTAAGATTTTAAGAAACAGATTTCATTAATTTTGTCATTTCTGCAGAGGTTTGTAATGTATTTTAGAAACCCTTTCTCTAAGAATCCGACTCCTAATTCACTTCATAATAACTTTTGAAATATTTTTAATATGAAGTATTTCATTTTAAGAAGGATTTTCACAGTATATATTTAACACAATAATTTCATGCAACTGATTTTGATATCAGTTACTCTCTAGAATTGTATCTATTTAATTTGGTTTTGATATTCTCATAATAGTTTTTAGAGTTATCTCAATATTATTAATTATACTTGCCATAAAATCTAAATAAATACTGCATTATTTATTACCAATAGTCTTTGCTTACTATATGGGAGTTTGCTTGACCAGGTAAGAAAAACAGCAATTAGTATTACTTAGAAAATACCAACAAGTCATTATTATTGTGCTATTAAAGCCTAAATTAAAAATCAAGGTGATGCTTTAATTCTCAAAACAAAACAAACAAAAAGCTAGTAAACTTTAGTTCTTTAGATCTTTATAAGAGTCCTTGCATTTTCTTCAGTCATAAGCTGATTCTTATCTGTAGGCTTCTTTCGACGTAGCATCACTAAAAATGCAGTGTATCGATGCAAGAATGGTGGTCACTGTGAAATGGACATGTACATGCGAAGAAAGTGTCAGGAATGTCGCTTGAAGAAGTGTAAGGCTGTGGGAATGCTAGCAGAATGTAAGTACTCTTCCTCTGTTGGCTACTTTTAGAAACTGTGGGAGTTGATTATTTCTCAAAAACTACCCCTTCTCCTCATTAGAACCAAAAGGTATGGTCTAAATTTAATTTTGTCGTGGGAAAAATGAACTATGGAGTCTGCAGGATCTGCAACATTGACATCCATAGAAACTATCGGTATTTGGAAAGTATCTCCTGAAGTTATGAAGAATGATGTTAAAGAATCCACACACACAAACACACACACACAAAAAAATACGACCAAAAGGCAGCTAAATATCCTGAACCTTGACAAGACAGCCATAAGTCTAACAACTGCAATTTCATGTTTGGAAGAAAAAAAAAAAATTTTTCCCCATGGTCATGCTTACATGCAACAAAGCCCCAGCTAAAGTAACATGAAAAGACTGCAAACACTCAGGCCTTTGATGGATAATGAACACAAATTCACCTACTGAATAGCGTTTTGCCATATTCCCTAGAAAACAGTGTTCCTTAAAGGTGCATTGATACACACTTCTATGTCTCACAGGTTTGCTGACTGAAGTACAGTGCAAGTCAAAGCGACTCAGGAAAAATTTCAAACAGAAGAGCAGTTTTCATTGCAACATAAAACTAGAAGATGAGGGACTGAATAGTAAGCATGTATCATCTACAACAAGACCTGGAAAGGTAAGATATTTTTCTATTTGAAATATCCATCATTTATTTTTGCCTCAACACATCGTCATTTGATTTTTTTTTTTAAAACAGATCACAGAGAGGATGGAACTCACGCCCGTGGAACATCAACTTCTTGACCACATTGTGGCAGCACATCAAAAATACACAATTCCCCTTGAGGAAACAAAGAAGTTTGTATGTATACAGAACAATCATCCAGCCTTACTGAGTTATTATTATTATCCTAAACACTGTATTTGCTTATATCAAAAGTCTAAACACTCTTTCATGCAGCTACAAGAAACTGCAAGTCCAGAGGAAAGTTTTCTGCGTCTCTCCGAGACAGCAGTTGTTCACGTACAAGTGTTAGTTGATTTCACAAAAAGACTCCCGGGTAAGTTCCTTCTTTTCAAAAATGGTACATTGCAAGGCTAAAACATTATTTTAAGGGGAAGATATCAAGTGGTGGCATGCATTTGAAAAATACATATGCTTTAAGAAAATTCTTATGCAATTGATTATCTTGTCCTCAGACACCAATGATCAGGATAACCATTTGCCAGTACTTGCTAATAGTTTCCTACATTTTCTTTCATAAGGACTAATCTGGACTCTCTCCAGACTTTTACTGTAATTACATTTCTTTTCAATGTGTGACATGGAAAAAAAAAATTTATGAAAAGTATATCTACTTCAAAACACTATCTCGGGCAAGCTGTTATTTTAACACATACTCTGAAAGCCGATTAAGATTGCAATTCATTGTAGTCATCAAGGATAAGAAACATACCTTCAAAGAAAAGGCATCACAGGAAGGATGCGCTGGGTGATCCTACTCGTACTTACCTGTAATACAAGAACAAGGCAGCATGTGATAACATCCACTGCAATTCAGTTTAATATTGAGAAAATAGCATTTGATGGAAATAATTGATAATTTATTACTCTAAATTGTAAAACTCTGACAAAAGTTAGACATGTCTAAAGGAGGCATTTGACGTAATTTATGTGTTTTTTGTCCTGAAAGTTGTTTTATGCTTTGATCAGTATTAACAACATTATTTGTTCCTGAATTATAATATAGACGATGAATTACTGAAAAGATTAATACAATTTAAAAGGATTTCAGATTTCAATGGATAAGGAGAATATCCATATTCACTTAGCAATATAACAAATTTCCAAGTCATTGGGCTCTGTGACGTATTAGGTAACAATGGCATGGTATGAAGAACTTTTTTTTATAAAGTTTTGCTTATTCCTATTTTGCCTTTTTAAATCATTTTTCTGATTTTCCAACCCTGGACTCTGCCAAAAGCACAAAATCTTTTTGTCTGGTCTGCAAAGTATCAAGAAAGAAAAAGTAAGAGTCTGGCCTTTGCTACATATGTCTTTTAAATAGGGCTCCTACTTTCCATTAAAGATATTTATTAAAAGATTATTTTATTGACGTGTATTAGGAGTTTAGAAGCAGCCACAATTTCAAGTCTTAATTATATGTTTCTCTGCAGGATTTGCAAGTTTAGCTAGCGAAGATCAAGTTGCACTATTAAAGGGGTCAACAGTTGAAGCAATGTTTTTGTGTTCAGCCCAGATATACAACCAAAAAAACAGTGAATGCCCATCAACAAGTGACAGTAAGTTTAACTAATAAGCCTTCTGTAATTCAGCCATTTTGAAAGAACTTCTATTCATTTTTATTAAATCTCAATAATTGTACTCTCAAACATAGCACCATTTATTTTGCAAACAAGGGCAACATTTGCGAGTATCTGCAGAACAAATCACGAGGTAAATAATATTAACTATCGTAATGACATAAACATGACACAAGAGATTATCTTGATAGCAATAGTGCAACAAATAAACCTGTTGATATATGCCCAAAAGAACTCTTTCCAATTTATGTGCTCCCTCTGCATGGGATTCAGAACAATATATACAATTTCAGGCACATACCTGCAAAGCAGATACAGCCAAATGTATGAAGTAGCACTATATTTAGCTATGAACTGTCACAGTTGCTGCAGGTCACAGAAGATTTGCTGATCATGTGACATGTTGCCACACTCAAAACCTTGATAAGAACACCATTTATTCCATGGAAATGTCTCACAGTGAAGACAGCCCAACTTCCACGACGACCACAGGTAATGGAGACCTCTGAAAGGACATTTGGAAGTGTGCAATTTGCTGAGCGTGCTGCCCGCCACCCTGAGTGGTGCTGCTGCTGTGGCGCGTACCCCGCTCCTCTGCTCCACTCCAAGCTGGTCTCACACCATCCTGGCACTATTTCTTTATGGGAGGAGGAGGAGGAGGAGGTGGCTTTTGCCTTTGCTCATGTCCAAGGATAAAGAAGCCTTGAGCGATACTAAGCTTATTAACATTTTCATGAGATGAACAGCCTGGAACTTTGAAAGAATAGGCAGGGATGACTCAAAATGACTATTTCTGTATTAATATTCTGATTTTATTTCATTCCCAAGGTATAACTGAGGAGTTTATTACTGCGCTGTTTTACTTCTACAGAAGCATGGGAGAACTTAAAGTGACAGAGACAGAATATGCCCTACTCCTTGCAACGACCGTCTTTTTTTCAGGTAAAGCCAGGAAATGAGCCACTTTTAACTCACTAGCGTGCTTTTAACCCATTTTAACCACCCGGTAACGCCACCTCCCGCAGACCGCCCGCTCCTGAGGGACAAGCGGCACGTGGAGGAGCTGCAGGAGCCGCTCCTGGACATCCTCTACAAGTACTCCAAAATCCACCACCCCGAAGACCCGCAGCACTTCGCCCGCCTCATCGGGCGCCTCACGGAACTACGCACGCTCAACCACAGCCACGCGGAGGTGCTGGTGACGTGGCGGATTAAGGACCCGCGCCTGACTTCCCTGCTCTGCGAAATCTGGGACCTGCACTAGGCGGCGCCGAGCCCTGCGGCCTCTCGCCAGCCGTTGCGGCCACACCCGGCCCGCCTTGCGCTGCAGCTTCTCGCCTTTCCGCGGCGCGAGGCGCCGGGTAGCCCTGCTGCGCCTCAGGCGCCGCCTTTGCGGCTCGCCATTTCCGTCGCGTGCGCACCGCTGCCTCCCGCCTTTTCGCTCTCCCTCAGCGTGGCGAGCTGCGGTGTGGCCGCACCTGAGGCACTAGCCTTCCCTCCAAGGCCATGGAGAAGGAAAAGCCGTTTAAGCTGTTTGTGCCACCGCGTCTGAGCGGTGGCCAAGTGTCTGCAGTTAAGCCGCAGGCCAGCGCTCGGGCTACAGGGCTTGGCCAGGTCAGGCTCCTGAGGCAGTGGTGTGTGATTGCGATGGGTGGGAGAACTGAGGCTAGGTGCCCCGGAAAAGCCTGGGGCCTCCGTCCTGGGAAGGATTTACACAGCGTTGTTTTACTGTAAACCATTAGGGCTGACAGAGGGATGAGCGTTTTCAAGTTTGGTTGCCTTGGGTCCTGGGTATAATTAGAATGAAAGAATTCTGAATTGTCAAATCTGTGAGACTTTGGGAACTGGACCTACGTTTTCTGCTTTTATTTCTGTCACAACCCAAAAGACTCATTTTCTTGGTTCTTTGCTATGTATTTTAAATTTCAACTGCCAGTGACAAGTAACGGATGCTTGATGTGGATAATTCAGAGCAGTAGGTTGGGAATGAGTTCTGCTTCGCTTGTATTTATTGCACCTGCCACAATCAAATGCAGAGTGTGTGTGCTACCACGAGGCTCTAAATGCTTTGAATTCTACAAGGTGGTTTTTTTTTTTTTTCTTTTTCTTTTCTCTCTTGGTGTTGAGGTTTCCTTTTGAATATATTTAGATTCAAATATGTCAGAAAATGATTATGCTGTATACAAGACAAAATTTTAGCTGCAAAAGTTCATTTGACAAGGTGTTCTAAAAGGCACAGAAATTTATCAGGGCCATTTTAGAAAATACTGTTGAGGGAAAAACATAAATACTGGTCTTAAGGAAAAAAATCACTTGGCTTAATGTTTTTTTTTTTTTTTTTTTTAACCATGCAAATGTGAACAAGCATGTAATAGCAAATACCTTTATAGCTAATGAAAAACGCCCACTTCTGGGGTTACACATACTCAATAAAGCACACAATGAAGGACAGACTGTTCTAAAAACCACAGTGAGTTAGAAAGCAATCAGGAGAGATGGAAAGCCTTTTCATTATCTTGTGCTTTTAAAATACTTTGCAGTTGACTTACTAATGGAAAGTTCTATTTTCAATTTGTTTGTTTGTTTGTTTTTCTGGGATTTGTAATCTTGCTTTTCAAACATGACTATAAGAAGCTAATTTTTAACTTTATCCAGGGTTTTGGCAAATGCTCGGGTGATGATTTTAATTTGCCCTTTGTAATGACCAGTGCACCAAACCATGATGAAATCGCTGATTCAGGTAAGCCTAAAATAAACATCAATCGTGCACAATATGTATATTTTAATTACTTGACTATCACCTTGAATGTTCATCATGATTAATTTCCCAATGTCATACCTGTTACTCTGTTATTGTTGCTCTTTTTAATACATTTATGAAAATCTCTCCATGCAGATGCAATTTCAAAGCAAGTAAAACTTTGGACTGATGTAGATGAAGAGGTCAGTTAAGTACATGCTTTGCATATCTTGTTTTCTTAGGGCTTCCTAATATTTAATTTGTTCCTGAACAGTTCCATAAGCACCATCCCATGGATAGTTTAGATAGAGGGGGAAGAATTATTTTCCGTATCAGTGGCTTCCTCAAACATTTGTTTGTGTTGGCCTTTTTACTGAAATTGTTCTGCCTTATTGCAACTCTCTGTAAGCTAATTATTATTAGTAGCTGACTGCTTCCCAAATATGGAATGCTGTTTGCTGCAATAAAATTGAACTTGTTTATAACTGTCTGTGTGATCATGTTCATCTCCCCAAGGACTGAACTACTTTTATCCCTAGCAGCTGTTAAAATACAGTTCTGATTGTAATGGTACATTGATGCAGCCAGAAAAAAAGGATAGCCTTAAGTGGCATTATATCTAAAATTTATTTCAGACTGACCATGGGGGTATTTTTCACTCATTTGCATTGCATTTGTGTTCCTTACATATTCTGTAGTGTGTGTTGATACATGCCCAATGGATACAGTAAATTTGTTTCTTGGTTGTGTAGATGCTTGTACCACCATCTGAGGGGAAGAATACTCCTTTGCTGTTTCTGAGATAAGTGTGTGTCTAAAAATGTTGATCAAATAGTATTTGAGATTAAATTCTGATTTTTAAATAGAGTATAGAAACAATGAATGAATTGTATTCAAAACTCTACAAAGAAGCAGAGAAGATCAAGAGATGGAAAGTAACTGTAGAATCAGAACTGAAGCAGAAAGAAAGAAAATTGCAAGAAAATAGAAAGATTATTGAAGCACAGCGTAAGGCCATTCAAGAATTGCAGGCCAGTATTATACTATTGAATATCTAAATTAGACAGATCTTAATGAGTTAGTTTGAATGTATTTAATAGCCCTTTGTCTTTGAGCTTAATGTTTGTCTTGTGAAAATGTTTATTCTGAAAAGATGTGCAAGTGCACACATACACCCCCCCCCCCACACACACACACATTTGAACGTACATATGGTTAACATACCTCAAATAGTTCAATTGCTGGTAAATTACAAGGTTTTATTATCTTTGTACAAACTGTAACAAAAGATTGCTCAGCGTGTCATTTCAGATAAAATGGATTTCTGTTTTCTGATGCAGAAAAATATTTTAATGTGAGACTTGAAAAGTGAAAGAATACTTCTGGTATATTTTTTAATAACCATATTCTTTTGTACTTATCTCTTATAAAATCAGTTTGAAAATGAAAAACTAAGTTTAAAACTTGAAGATGAAATATGTGAAAATAAGGATCTTATAAAAGAGTAAGTAGTACATTTAAATATTTTTGTAAAAAATAAAGTTTTCTTGCTAAGAACTATTAGTATGGTCAGTTAAAAGTAGGTATTAAATTGTGCAATTCATCAAGCTTTTGCACTTCCACTATTTTATGTATGCAAAGTACCATTCATCCCTGAAAAAAAAATATTAAGGTATTCTTCCCTTCTTTCAGAAACAGTGCTTCAAAGCATATGTGTAATCTGCTCAAGGAAACCTGTGCTCATTTCACAGAGAAGTCCACCAAATGTAAATGCTATTTAAATCTTTATTTATCAAATCTTTATTTATCAAGCTTTCTATAAATTTCTATATATTTTTAAAGGAAAAAGCTATCATTTTGTTCTAAGTTTTAAAATATATTATTGACTTGAGATTTTAATCATATGAAATCCAGAATTGATATTTTAATATTTAAGATCTCCTGGCTTTGTCTTAGATATATCTGAAGTGACTACTTCTTTTTCTTCTTTTTCTTCTTTTTTGCTTTGCTTCTGCAAACACGTATGGATAGATTTACTGTATTTCTTGGTTAACTGTTTCTTACTGTTATATTTTGAATTATCCTGAATTATTTTCTTGATGAATAATAATAGCATCATTATTATGATATGGCATCAATAGCATTATGAAACTGAAGTTGTTCAAATAAAAAGATGGAGGTTGTGCATAATCCTGTGGGTGTCTGCTGATGTGTGGAAAGTAAATACAGAACCTTTATTACATCTTTTCAAATGCAGTGCATTTTGGTGCACTATTATTTACCAGCGTTAATTTTATTAATATTTACTTAAATTGATAAAGAATTACATTGTTCCTGGGGGGGGGAAGGGAGGAGGAATATAAAAGCTGAGCTTGCTTAATATCTCAATGGAAAATACATTTTCTTTGGATTGTATAACCTTTGGTGTACTGTATGTTCACACTGACTGGCTAAAATAAGAAAAGAATAGATAATTCTTTTGAATTCGGTATGCTATTTGAGCCGAATGGCTTGGACAGATGAAGTTCTTTTTTCAAAGTAAAACGTAGCACATTGTTATTTTGATAGATGAACATGAAAGAGAAGAAACAAGACAACTATATGTGGAACTTAACAACAACGTTGAGGTAAGTGATGTATTTAAATATGTGCTCATTGCTCTTGTCCTTAAAGTCCATTCTGCATGTTGAGACAGTTTCGGCAAGAAAGTTGAGGGGGGATTCACTGAGGCGTTTTCCTGGAGGTGGGAACTGAGTATTGGCACAGTGAGGTAGTGGGGAAACTGTATGTAGGTCTCGCATTGTAGTGAAATAATGTACTCAGCTGTCATCTCTGAGCAAAAACCAAGTCAGTCCTGCTTCCCCCCCACCCCACCCAGCCCCCCAGAGACCCCTATTTGTATAATTTGTAATTAAATGTGTACAAAATACACGTATGTAAATATTTGTACATACATAGGTATGCACGTGTGTATATGTATGTGTAATAGAGATGACTCAGCAGGATTGAAACATTCTTGCTATTTGCAGAAGTAGAGCTTTAGGGGGAAATGGGACATTAGGAGAAGAGACAGCATTTTGAAGAACTATGCCTTTGGATTTAAAATCTAAAATAGGTGAAAATCAGGCACACAGTTTTTTTAATAATGGAGGTCAGATATATTACAGTTACTGTATTGGGTGTTTTTCTTTGGTGAAAAGTACAGTATACCTGCTTAAAGATGAACAAAAAAATCAATTTTGAAAAGCTACAGCAATAACAAAATGATAGAAACTGATAATTATATGTGGAATAGGAAAAGTAAGGTGTGAGTGTTAAATCTTTCATTAATATGCTTCCTCAGCTTGAGGAGGATTTTATTACCTCCTACGAAAATTGAGAGCATTTTATATTTATACTGTAGAAAAATGAGGCATGCTTCTAGTACTGTTTGTTTTCAAACCATAAACATCATTCTTTGTTATAGAAAGTATCTAGTTTTATATGAATATAATGTGTACATATAATATGTGTACATGTTTATAGTATGTGTACATATTGAATGTTGCTTTTAGAGGATGATAATGGCATTTGAAGAACTTCGTGTGCAAGCAGAGAACACCAGACTGGAAATGTGTTTCAAATGTGAGAGTCTCGCTTACTCTATGCTGCAGGCATAACATTTTAGTAGTTAACGTTTTGCATGTGGTTTTGAGACAGAAGGGTAGACTGTTCTATAATTGTGCACTATTAGCACTGTGATACTTCTTTTGTGAAATGTGTCCTGGAACATCATTGCATCGTAATAAGTGACAAATGCTTTTTATTGCTGTTTGTTTCAAAGGAACAGTCACAGAATGTGGTCAGCAAAATTCAATCTCTTTGAAAAAAGTATTTTAATGAGTGAGTCTCTTGTCTCATACCTTATCTGAGTCTTAATCCCATTAAAATAAAATAGAAAATTTCCTAAGAAAGGTAAATTTTCTGGAATGATGTAGGTTTTCACAGGAACAGTTTTGCATTTCTGAAACAAGTCTTATATCCAATGAATTGTGCCATTAGTATGATAACTAATTTAACAAGATTGCACCCCTGTCTTGCTTCATGCAGCCTGCCGTAAGAGGACTGGGGCATTGTATTATTTTTCCACTGATGTTCCTGAAACATTTTTTGGAATCTTATTTTTCTAATTTTCACTTACTTTATAGAGAAAATTAAAAGTTATAATCTCTAAATCTAGATCTTGTTTAATAAACTGATAATGTGCTTCTGTATAGCTGAAGAAATTTTCATTTTGTATTTATTTACACTCTGAAGTGTTTGTTTCATTTCCATGTGTGCATCTCTCAATCTGTTAAGAAATATATGCAGTAATGGTCTAATTCTGTGAATGTATTGTAAAAGTATTCTGTCTGATATGGTAACAATTTCGAACATGACTTCAGCAGGTGGTTTTTACGAAATGAGTTGTGCAACTATATAGTTACAAGTAATCTTAAAATAGAAATTAAGCTTAACTTCAAGTATAGTTTAATTAACTATTGATACTGCTATATCTCAAAAGTAAAAGAAGAATCAGAAAAACTGGACAAGTTTGAAAAAGAATACGAACTGGAAGTCAGTGTGAAAGAAAAACAGGTTTGTTTTAATTCTTAAGAGAAAAAAGCTA
>JAVCKT010029853.1:0-15071 GCA_032273925.1 Rhynchotus rufescens | reverse complement strand
TGCATTATATCTCTGGAAATAAAAATACCCAAAGAAATTTGTTCGTGCGTTTATATTTTTGTTGAGTATAATTATCAATTTGAGGACCTGCCTGACACAAAGTTATAAAATATCGCGTAAATGTGATGGTGTATTAGGCTATTTTTTTAACCGTTTGAAAGACTGCATTAGCAATGAAATACTTAAGTTTAATTACAGCAAGTCTTGCCCTATTCCTGGACGATTTTATCAGCGTTTATTTAAAGTATAATAATTCAAATATATACCACTAATACATTCAAACCAAGAACAAACATTTTGTATCAGCTCTTATATACTGTCCATTTCACACACAAAACTCTAGGTTTGAGTTCTCAACATACAAAAAAGTAAGAATAATTGGCTACCATGAAAAATACACGCAACATCTTTGAAGCTTTTGGTTAATGTTAGATTTACAGAAAGTCATAAAAACAAACTGCTATGACAGGGAAATGATTCTTCTGCCACTGATATCATCAAGGAATGAATAAAAAAAATCTTATTCAGGATATATTAGCCAACATCCAGAAATTAGTGGCTTTGCTGTAGCCACTAATAAAATTCAAAAACCATAACCTATCAATAAGAAAATAAAACTACTTGAACCTGGAAATAGGAAAATCTAGATATTATTCTTACTGTTAATTAAAAAATGCACCACTACAAGGACAGGAATTTCTCAAATTATAAATAGACAAGAGGCATAAATAGATAGACAAATATCCCCAATAGTATAGGGATTCCTGCCAAATCATCAGTGAAACTGAGACATATACTTTCACCTTTGCCCAACAAAAAAGCAAGAATCAACGATCTACATTTGTTTTTACCATTACAATTAAATTAAAATTTGCTAGAGCTTGAAGAATGAGTCGATGGCTAAATAGGAAGCTCCTTGACTCGGCCAACTCAGACAACACGAATATGGAGTTGTAGCACACCATTTATCTTAACACATGAAGACAGAAAATAACACTCAAATCATAAAAACTTTCTGTTTTCTCAGAAAAAAACCACCATATTCTTTGAAACACTAACATTTGCATGTAAATCACACCATATTTCGCTTTAATTAAGATGACAAACCAACCACTTTTCCCTAAGTCTAGACAAGTATCTAGAAGGAAAGTTTTATCCATGACAATTTGGTTGGTGGATGGTGCAAGTAAACTCTCATACCTGATCTTTTCTTTCAGTAAGTAATCCCAGAGATTCACACAGAATCACAGAATGCTTAAGGTTGGAAGGGAACTCTAGAGATCATCTAGTCCAACCCCCCTCCACACGCAGGGTCACCTAGAGCACGTGGCACAGGGCTGCATCCAAGCGGGCTTGGAAGATCTCCAGAGAAGAAGACTGCACAATCTGCATCATTAAATGGCAGCGATACAAAGGATCTTCAGCTACAAGAATATATTATTTTATATATAATATAAAGTATATAATTTTATTATAAGTATATAATTTTATTATAACGTTGCCAATAACCTACATTTCCTTTCTCCTGGTGCCATTAAAATTGATTCTTTGGCAATTACCTTAAACAACAGACACAGTTAACCAACAGGTCAAATCCAAACAGTTGACTGAGTTAGACCTCAAAGTCAGTTATCCTCAGAAAAACATTCAAGTAGGTTAATTATCAAAACAGGCGATCATCATCTTAGATGAAACCCAGGTGTGGGGGCTAACAGAACCACAGTGGGTTTCCAATAGGACAAGTGAAGAATATGAAACCTACAGTTTGTCAGCAATTAGTTTCAATGGATATATTGAAAACACAACTTGAAGACACATAGTACAAGTCAGGAAGACAATTGAAAAAAGTCAGCCAATCATCAGTTATAAACACTTTCTTACACTTATTTTTGTAAAATTTAAGAAAAAAAGTAGCAGAACCTTGCAGTTTATTGCAACCTATTTTATTGCTTTTACAACCTATTTTATTGCTTTTAATATCTCAGGTCTCTACCACTAATATTACACATCAATCAGCCATGGCTGCAGAAACAAAACCTAATGATAACACGTTTTCCAATTCGGAACATAAGAGCTGATTTTGGTGGAAATTTTGAATACCAATCTCATTTGAGAACATAACTGCTGTTAAGACAAGCAATTTGAATTGCAAACATGAAATAAACGTAGTAGCACATCTTCTGATTGGTGCTCCTGATTTTATCACATTTTATAAAAATTAAATCTGAAATTTCTATTAAAATAGCAAAAACTTTTAAAACACAAAGATAATTACTTCAGCTCAAGTTATTTGTTTTCATCCTCCTTTTATGCAAAAATATGAATGCCTCTGACTTCTTACAAGCACATCACTAAATATGTATGGTAATATTTTAAAAAATCAGCATTTTTAATACCGCCTGGTAGATGAGATATTGTTTTCCATTTCCTAAGATCTTTGTTTAGTCTTATGATGAGCAAGTAAACAGCTGGCATGTTTCAAACAAAGTCATGGTTGATGAAGTTTCTATGTAATGTCACAACATAAAATTATGCATCAAGTTCACAGCAATGGCAACAATCTTTTCATAAATTTAAGAGCTATGTGATAGATGTATCCCATAATGTTTTGTCTCTCCACAATTCACTACCACATTTAGACTTCAGATCAGTACTAAGTAGTTGTCACTTCTCTCAAACGGCCTATCCAGAACATACTGAACACATCCTATCCCATATACCAAGGATTTTCTCCTCAGAGCAACACCAGACAACCGGATAAATTTTAAAAAAACAGTTTAAGTAGCAACTGAAAGGCACCAGCTCAAATATATACATAAAAAAAGCAACAACGTGGTTTGTATAGGGTTTTTTTTTTTTTTTTTTTTTTGTAACAGATATAAAAATATATTTACACTTACAGAACTATAATGGCTTCAATGCCATATAGAGGCTTCAATGCCATGGCTTCAATGACCATTTTTTTGTGCACTCATACCTCAGGGACATCCTCTCTGCTTGCCTTGTTAAGCAGCAAAAATCACTAAGAAATGATTTTGCTGCCAAGTTCAGTCTAGAAGCCCTTCTCTTCATGTGCCTTACATGAGTGTACAGTGTAGATTTTTTATCTTTTTTTTTTCTACTTTGAGAAAACATTTAAAAAGCTGTATTTTATTTAGTATGCAACTTTTGAAGAAAATATTTTCTTTAACGTGAGCCTAAGTTATACTGTCATATAAAAAATCAGGCAGCACCTTTTACAGGTAGCTCAGTAAAGCAGATGACTCCACTGCTTTCTGGATCTTACTTGCTATTCCACAAACTGCACAATTCCCAGGGCAGACCTCTACAAATCTCTACTTGGGATCTCAATTACAAGAGCTGTCTATTTACTCCAGTCTTCTTCCAGCCTGTTACTTATGCATGCATCTCCTATATTCCATTATTTTCCAGTTTACTTAAAGCCTTTTGCATAGGATTTTGTCAAAATCATTTTGGAAACAGTATTAAACTATAGGAAACAGATCATCACCTTTACCTTCATGCTTGTTGACATCTTCAAAGCAGAAACTCCCTTTGTAACAGCCAAATTGCCTCTTCACAATTAAATTGTACTCAATGCTTTCGTAAGGGTTGATTTGAAACATTTAGTAGATGAATATCCAAGCAAATGTTAGGTCTTTATTACTTGCCTTCTTTCATTCATTGGAATATATAATTTATTTTGCATGGCAGCAACATTTATTATCACACAGACTAATACATCAACAGATGTATTACCTGTAAGTTCTAAGGTAAATTTCTGAGAGACTAAATTGATATATGCACATAGTTAGACATACTCTTAAAATGCAATTGTGCTAAACCACATGAATTTAAGAAACTCCACTGTATTTAATTATAATTTGTCTCCACTGCTGCTCATAGGCTGACTGACGTGACTTGAAAAACAAAGCATGTGAACTATACATTACAACATGCCTACGACTTGCATTTTATATAATATAGAGAGTTTAGAGAGGTTTTCAGAAAGACTTCTAACACAAAAATTTTGATTACTTTTTTTTCCTTTTCTCCTTCCAATTCACAACTTACAGTACTTCAGTTTCTAATCACATAGAGAATACTTCATTGTACTTTGAAAAGGTATGAATATCAACTTCTGTTTCCAAAAACACAAGGTCAATCACATGCAGAACTCTTCCTCTGCCTATGTGCTTGATTCTCCCTCTGTCTCCATCATAAAAGCATTACTAAAGAGAAACTCTTCACTACTATTCATATTTGGCTGTATAATTATCTCATTAAAGGGTTACTTTTACACAGTACAGAAAAAAATTTCAAGTCTACTTCAGTCAAAAAATGAACAGGTTCCATGGGAAAATAGCTCAGAGTTTCTGCTCTTTAGCTCTCAAGTCCTAAGAGGGAGCTAATTTTGAAGCTTCATCTCTCCAGAAGGAAAATTATATGTTAGGGTGGCACCGGCAAGCTTGGCCTACAGTTCATCATAAAACAGGTAATATTTTTTGGGGGGTACAATATTCCCATGCAGTACAGGAGTCACATGTTATCTAACAATCTGCTTTGGTTTTGTACTGCAATATTTTATAACTGAAATAACATTTAATGTCAAGTTAACTACCTAACAGTAGGGCAACCTTTATAGGATGTTTCATTTTATCTGAATAATGCTCACTACTAGACCTATCTTTAAACTAAAAATGAAAAAAGCTTCATAATTGCACCCGCATGATATAAAAATAATAAAGAAAAGAGTTGATATCTCACATTCAGCCTGTCTTCGATGTACTGTGCTCTTTATAAACTAATTCAAATCTCCAATAAACTATATCATGTAAAGAAGAAGTTTCAATTTCTATATTTTCAGCATTCGACCATGAATTTCATTTTAGAAGATGAGATTTTTCAATCCTCGTCATATATTTTATTATAATACTGTTTGTATCCAGGAACTTGGAAAAAAAAATGTGAGACAACACATCTACATTCACAGCTTTTACAGGTATGCAATAAATCTTTAAACACCTTTCAACTACTCTAGTAAATAGTATTAGAATACTCTTTTTTTTCTTTTTCTCCAAACCAAGTAAACTTATCTTATGATTATTTACATAATCAAGTAAAGTTCCCAAGAATCTTTCAATAATTAATTGCCAGGAAATATGTTGAAAGAGGTTAATAATTATGGGATATTTATTTTCTTGATTCTAAGGCACCAACTGGAGTTATTTGTTCTTAAAATAGAAAAGTCTGCTAAGCAGAACTACGGCACTGAAGGAAGGCGATCTGTGCTATATTCTTGGAATGTGAGGGACTATTTAAGAGCAATTTGTATCAGAAGCGAATCAGCTAGAAAAAAATGAGTAGAAATATTGAACAGTTAAAATGCCCCCTAAAAATAAAGCTTTCCAGAGCGCGAGCAAAAGTAAAGAAAGTAAAGAAATTTTAAAACCTTCTGCTCTACAAACTAACGTGACCAGCAAAAATATAAGCTTTGACTGTATTTAGTTCTAATGCATAAAAAGTTTTAATGTTTATTTAAATGGAATAAATATTCAATGAACACAGCATAGAAATTGTGATTATCAACCATAAAACTGAAGATGCTAATTAAAAAATCCCAAGGCTTGAATTATCAGGAAAAGTCTGTAGGACCATTTACAATGAGGCGGTGAATAGTTGATGTTACTCATGCAGCCAGATGCTTGCAAGACATTTGTTAGTAATTAATCCAAGCAGTCAACTACAACAGGCCCAACAACAGACAAACTCAAGCCAGACTCCAAGGGCAGTGTGAGATTAGTTGCTACCTGTGCTAGTTTTGAATGAAATCGGGTCCATTTTCAGCACGGGTCAAGTTACGTTGCCACCTCTACTTGACCCTACTGACGTCCTACTAACTCTCCAGAGGCTGCTTTCACGGAGAGCAGACTCAGAGCAAGGTGTCAGTAGCACCGACATCTCCGTGAAGATCAGCCTGTCATACTTCAGAGCAAGGTGTTTTAGAAGGCTCCAGAATGCAGGTCAGTGAGGGTCCGTCTACAAGGTTCAGTTCTTCAGAGGGCCATATTACACAAGGCTGAAGTTATTTCTAAATCAGACACTGAACTGAAACGGATCTTCTAACAGATCTCTCTATTTTTTCCCTTCAAAACAAGCACATTATGAAAAGCTTCTCTAACATTTCACAAGTTAAAATCAAACTAAGACCACAGGTTAAGATCAGAAACCTACTGCCATCCCTCCTCCAAGACACAGCTGTTGCAAGCAAAATAGTGCACTTACCAGGCACACTTGACCTAGCCAGGCAACCCAGAGAGCAAAGAGGCATATTGCTCAAGGAAAAGATAGCATTCTTGCCTGGAGAGATCAAGGTAGAAAAATAATGCTCATTTTACTAAGTGGTATAAGAAATAAAATGCACTGCTGCCTCACTGGAACAGTAGTTACAAGGCACGGTGCTAATTTAGCATATTGAAATATGTCTTTGTATTTTCATGTTGTGTTTTCCTCCCCTTGAATTTTATTTTTGCTGGGCTATCTTGATATTATTGCTCTTGTTTTTCTCACCACAGAGCATGTACTATTATATACTTAACCATTACCTTCTTGAATGTAAGCCTTAATAAATATGAAATCAATGCAAAGTAAGCCCAGCAGTAATTAGGCCATGAAATGTATTACCTTTTACTTCTCTTAATGTTACTCAGTTCAATCACTTGGTCCTCTGTTTTAGTGTAACTGCTTTTGAAATTCGTTAAAATCATAAGTGAAGACTCAGAAAAGACATATACAAGATACAAAACAGAAATCTGACTACCTCAGGGAACATATTTTTTTCTTTTTTTTTTTGAAAAATATCATTTATCATATACAAAACCATTTAAATAGACTTTTCTCAGATTTTTTTCTTTGCCTTTCTTGAGAACAAAAGGCATGCACTCTATTTGCAAAGCTGTCATAAAAAGTTTCGATAAAGGCAAAGGAAACTCTGGTGTTTAAGAGGCTGTTTCAGAAAGGAAGTATAGGGTACAGACTGGGAATTATTGCACGTCTCTCCTGCTTGGGTGACAAGCTTTTCATGACAACCTTCCTGGGAGGAATACTTGGGGATTCAAAGACAATTTGCAGTTGCAAATCTCCAACAAAATGATGCTGAGTGGAAGAATATAAAATAAACAAGCAAGCCTTCCCTCCCAAGATAGATATTTATTCTCAGAATTGTTATATGAATGGGTGAAGCTTCTAATATAGTGGTTTGATTTTACTAGTTTGGCCTCATTAGCATTTTAAGGGATAGCACAGATTAATAAAGCATTACATTTGGTTTTAATTTTTTGCTTAATCGGAACTGGAATCCACCAAGTGATTCTAGGGGGTATCCTTACTTATAGAAGTTCCTCCCGTAATGACGCATTTTGGGATTATCTATGGAGCTCGGGGTTCTAGCATTGGGATAGAAGATGAAATTGCATTTTAGCTTCAATGATTGACCACGAAATAGCAGGCAGGGAGGCCAGGGGTAAGCCTGACAGCATGAGTGGGTATGGCCTCTGAAATAGCCAGGACAGAGTCACCAGATACTAACTAAAAAAAAGCAGCCAAGTTTTTATGAAAACAGAAGCAGACAGCAGAAGCACTTTGGAAGACAGAGGCAGGATGGGGTTTGGGGAGGGAACATTGCTGAATCATTTGGATTTGTACCTGATGATGTAAAATATTCAGAAACATTTAAAATAAAGAATTCAGAAATTAAAATTCAGAATATAAAAATCTTTCTTTAGCATAAGTAAGCGGTGGATGGCTATTTAAATTTGGCAAATAAAGCTGAGTGCCTCATCACCAACTCCTTTGAAAAGTATGTGCTTTTGCATTAAAAGAGTCAACCAGGGATCCCAGTTTGCATCCCTTGAAGAAATGCCTTAAATCACTAGTCTGAGATGTGAATAAATCATTATTCTGTTAACTTTCAGACCTCCAACACATCTAAAACAGAGGCAGTGTGGGGCTTGGAAAGTTTCCCAGAAGGCTTCTGAAATTAGCTGTCAAAGCACTTAAATGTAGGGAAATTTGAACTAAAAAGAACCAGGATTGTGAGGAATCCACAGGAGAGGCTGCTTAAACTCTGTACATTCACGCAGGATGAAATTGCTGGACTTACTCTAAGATAAAAATGCAAGACCTACAATTAGTAGAACAGGAGTTAAAATCTTCTAAATAGAAAGGGAATAAATATGTACCTACCCTCTAGATAGGCCCAGAAATGCTGTGAAGAAAACGGATCTTCATTGTCCCGTGGAGCTTATTCCACGTGTGTTAGCACACAGACATGGAAGACCGGAAGGGATGATTATAGTATTTTCAACATTTTATATTAGAACTGCTAGAAAATGGTGTGCCTTGAAGAAAAAAAGTGAGAAACTGTTTATTAGCAAGTACCATTATTTACATGATCATGCTGTCTCTTCCATAATCTGAAGTGAAGCCAAGCCACTGTCTGCAGGAAATTGCACTTTATCACTCAGTTCACTTCATCACTCAGTAACTAATTAAACTTTTCTAATCTTTTCGGTGCTTCTAGTCCTGCTTGTCAAGAAACATATATAAAATGTATTAATGTGCATCTAGCATTATATTTTATATATTTTTATATATATTCTTGTCTCAACTAGACAGCACAGATTAGGTTTACTCTATGTTCACTCCAGCTTGGAATTAATTTTAATATAAATTGCATTGAATTTTGAAAATGATAGTTTGCTCACAGAATACTTTCAAAGCTCAAATCCCTTTTTTATTATTATTATTTTTTTAAATCCCTAACTAAAGCTTTTTGGTTTTGTTTTTAAGTTTTCATGTATTGTCTCTATAAATTATTATGTTTTCTTAAAATAAATTTTGAAACTAGGAGCCACTAGGAATTTTAATGTGTGTAATCAAGTAGGCAACAAAAAAGGACTTTGTTAATAATGACACAGTAATTTCTGTTTTTCCAAGGTTTTGGACATGTTGTAGTGAGCAACACGGATAGAAATGATCGCAGTGTTTACATGTGGATTGAAAAAATACAAGACCAAAAAACAGAATGGATTATTGGCTCTTTGATTCTTAGTATTTGTTCTCATTTCTTATTTTTCTCTGCCAGTCTTCCTTATGAAAATATATCATTCTTAATATCAGAGTTAATCAGCTTCTCATCATTTTTAGATTTTGTATCTGTCATCTTTCTGTTAAGGTTAGGAGAAAGAAACCCCAAATATCAGCAGGTATTCTTGCATTAAGATCTGTTGAGCCCTTAAGATAATAGAGTCCATTTTTCCTGCTTTAATTTTCTGTGAAATTCAGGTTAGCATGCTAAAAAAATCTTTAGGAAACAGCAGAATTAAGTTCTAAAGGTCTACTGTGTCCCTATGAGATAAAGATGTTTCTTAAAGAATTAAGAAGCATGAACTGCACACTTTTCTCTTAAAAGAAACAAATATCTCTCCCACTTCCGAACTCCAGGCAAAAAAACAGGCATTTACTGAAACCATATCCAACACAGAAAAAAAAATCCTGCATTCTATGGAAGCTGGAAACTGGTTAGAATTTAATGATTTTTGACGTCAAAGCAGCTGTCAAAGTAACCTCTGAGCTGATGTTGTACAAGGCCTCTGATGTACATTTATCTTTGACAGATGCAATCTTTAGGTCTTATTATCATCTTAGAGTTCCTTAAAGTTCTTAGAAGAAAATATCAGAAAGGCAAGCATTTATGAAGGCGCTAAATCCATTTGGGGAGTTTCTGGACTCTGAATCTGCTAGGATCAAAGTTGCTTTCATTCATTTTCGATTTGGAGTCAGCTAGGATGCTTAGACCAAAAGATGACACAGCATTGAATCAATATGACCTTTCATCAGCATAACAAAAACCCTGTCATTTAAACATTTTTAAGTATATTAAATGAGCAGATAATTTAAGATTATCTAAAGCATATCAGATTTGAAATAAAAGAATTCTATTACAGATTACCTAAAGCCTATATGCCACAAAGGGGTAATTTCATCTTAGTTGTAGCTCAATCATTACTCTATTTACCTACATTTGTAGCAGATCGTCCTTTTTTGTCCTCCCCAAACCACCCTGAAACATCTGTAGCCCTGGCAGGACTGCAGAAAACTTGAATACCTCAAGTGTGCAGTTCACAGAGGCCTGCTAAATCTCTCAGAAGTCAAAATAACTGCCTCCAGCTTTCCAACTTGCAAACCGAGACAGAGCTCTGGTAATGATCCATCTTTTCTTTACATATTTTGACACAGCATTACGTTCTTATGACCCTCATTGATAAGGGTTTTATTAAATAATAGGATCTTTAGTTCATCTCAAGACAACAGTTATTTAAAAACATGAATTAAGAGCTACAAATATAAAATGAAATATTGTTGTCATTTTTTGCCTATTATTAAGATTAAATGAAGTTAAGTAGGATGACAAGTTTTATACGGTATGACATAAATTAAAGGAAACCTTTCCTGGGAAATGGAAATGAAGCCCTAATGCTTCCTGATGCAAATAACTACATTCATTATTTTTTATTGGAAATATTAGCAAATGGGAAGCTATGCATTTGAAAGCCTCTATAAAGCTTTAGTCATTAAACTTATCTTTATGCTGTATTCTGTATGTTTTGCATGATTCAATATGCACATCTGCACATCATCTTTTTACTACAGTCTCTATACAATTATAGAATCACACTACAAAAATACAAGGAAGAAGAGCAATATCTTTGCAGCAGGAAGGCTTGTTTGTAAAACATGCCTCCTTGCACTGCACAGAGGCATAACACAAAATATTTGATTTATGCCAGAGAGCAACATGTTTTGCATTATCTGTTTGCTTGCATAAAAGCAGGAAAATTAAGATGATGGTAAGTACTAGAAGGAACCAAAACAACCAACAGACACCGGGTGACACTCAGCTGGCAGAGCCAAAACAGATGGGCACACAGAAATTTAGCACCTGTCTGGGTAAGCCACAAGAGGCAGTGTAATCCCATGGTCCAGACAGGTCTTGATCCACAGAAAAGTATATATAATAAACACCAGTGATATGCAGCGAGCTTGGGGAAGATAAGACAACACTACTTTAGTCATGCCTTCCCAAGCTGAAAGTCTCTTCAGAGCTCGAAGACTAAGAATGACCCAACTGGAGACAACAGAGCCAATGCTGAAGCATCACAGGGGTATTATTATATATCTAAGGCTTGGCTAACATATCTGACCAATGCTTGATTCTTAACTGCTAGTTGACCGATTGCCTAGAAGTTGACTATAAATAAACGAGAAGCTCTGAGATTTGCCTGGTGTCTCAGTCTCTCGGAATATGTCCATCACAGGGGTTCACAGTTCTCCCAAGGAAGGTGCAACAACCTCTAATGATCCCTTCTGCAAGAGGATCTGCAAATCAAGTTCAACAGCATTCATAGATATAACGTGTGCTCCATGGGCACATGTAAGTTCTCTTGACTGTAAGGAGCTCTATCTTGTTCACAAATGCTGGAAGGTTTTAGAGATGTGCAACTGCAGAGGTGAACCTACCACTCGGCCCATTAAAGAGAAAAAGTCCATTGGAAGTTTGATAACACTAAAGATCTAAAGTCTCAAAGCAGGTATTTAACCTTTAATCTACTGTTGCCTCCAGAGTAGCTACAATATATTGTACAGAGCAGTAACCCCTTCTAAAGGATTAATTCCATTTGTATTCTAATGCTGCAAGAGCAGCCTAGTCCAGATAAAGATTATCGTGCCACGACATTATATGATATGCAGCTGATATGCAGATGCACAAGCAGATACTATATATGTAATATTCTGAAAAAAAAGAAACAATTTCATTCCTAGAGAGTTCATTGGCTCTCAATATATTCTGAAACATTATTTGTATCATATCTATAAAAAAATCCTATGCAACTTTTAAATCAGACTCTACAACAGCTGTCTAAGTCTTAAGACAGTTTTTCTTTCACCGCTAATTATTAAAATTTAATCAAATAAGCTAAAGACGCAGAGCAAGCATCCCTTCAAACCATTCCCCTTGTCAAGTGCAGGTAAAAGTTAGAGCAGTTTTTGCACTGCTGGCATGTTCATGCCTCTCCCGAGGCCCACAGAAAAGCAACGTTACTGCAATTGTTTCACGGAGGAGAACACATTTTTCTCTTTATCTTTGCCATCTGCTCCATTACTCCTGAGCAAAATAAGCAATAGAAGAGATCTGTCAAAAGTTAGATACCTCAATTTTTGAATGAGTTTAAATTTACATGTGTAAAAGGACATCAGTAATTTTCTCACATTTACCTAATCTTCCCTGATGGATTCAGGCCATGCTTTTCATTTACTCCAGATGCGATAACCAAACTGTCAGCTATGTTTCAGCTTTTCCTTTAATCTTTCCCTGGAGCCAATAATAAAAGATTAGTAATTGACAGTGGTTGCTAGGCTAAGGGTAATGCTTATTTTAAACATGGGAAGCAAGGAGCTGTATTCTTTGAAGGGATAATTTGTGGGAGGCCAGAAAATTGGATTACTTTGTTATCTGTTGTGTAAATGACAAAGATATTCAGTGTCCTTAAAATGTCAAGGCAACTTTAATTAAAAATTTACTACCTAATTTGGAGGTAGAGAAACAGAAGGAAAGGATGGGAACGAAGTCATATTTACAGACAATTTAGCAATTTCACGAGAAAATAAAGTCAATAAAAGTTACGAAAAGATAAAGAGGATAATGCTGTTCTGGTGCATATACAGTCCAAGACAGTATGTGAAGAGGAAATATGTATCAATTCTAATGAGAAATTAAACCTGTGCAATTCATGAATATTGAATCATCAACTATAAATTAATGACATGATTACCTAAACTGTAAGGGTCCAGAATTGAGAAATAGGATAAGAAAGCTCAACAAATCTCATTTACAGAAATGAGACTTCATAGAAAGAAATTCACTAGATGCATTTTTACTTCAGTAAAACTGTCTGCAAAGAGATGAATCTCACCTTAACTGCCAAGTCACTTAATTACACACTATCCTACCACACAAAGTAACAGACAAACAAAGCAACTTTCCCTTCATTTATATATGCGAAATACCTCCTTGTTTTCCTTGTATACTATGGCAAAACGCATGCAGAACATTAATATTTTGGGGGCCATTCTGTTCTCAGCAGCACAGCTGTACTTGATACACCACACAGACATGCATTAACTATTAAAAATTGGAAACAGTCACCAGTTGATAATTTCAATTGATATACAGGAGCAAAACTTCACTGGGGCTGCTCTTCAAAAAACGGTGGCTCAAGCCATTGTCCTTGTAAACAACGAAAGCAAGGAGGATTTGGCTCGAGTAAGTACAGAGATTAAGTATGGTCAACAAATATTTGAAAGTAGAAAATAGATTAAAATTCTAAGTGAATTATCTATTTTTTATTTTTTTCTCTGTTTATTAGTTTTCTGTTATGTAGATCTTCCTTATAATTCAGATACCTAGACCTAAAGCACAAGGATGGATGGCTACCCCTATTGACAGGAAGAACAGAAGTAAGGATTTAATCTTCATTTATACCACAGATGGACGCAACATCATTCTATGTGGAACAAACACAATATCATGTCTTGGCATCTGGGAATATACCAGTAATTTAAGCACTTTCCCTTATCACCATATTTGAGTGAATAAAGTATCTAATTCATCATCTTCTAAAAGTAGTGCCTACTGACTTACTTTGGTAACATACTGTTTTAACACAACTAAGGAAATAAATACTGGAAAATATTTCAAGAAAACAGAATACAACTCTATTTTTTTGTGTGAATGTCATAATATACATGACAAGCAGCATGGTAAGACCAAAATGAACAAGAAAACTAAAAAGGTAAAAAATCTCTCTCAGGTAATTCCACTTCCATTTAATTCATAAATATAGAAGCTTTTGCATAAAGTGTGTTGCAGTGGTATTGAGCTTATTCAGTACCAAGGAACTGCACGTGAATCATCTCAGCTTTGCATAAGCCTTTTTGTGGATGTAAGGAGACTTAGAGAGTTCACAATCTAGTATAGTTTCAAACACACTTTTCTGAAGAAATACTACACTGCCATTGACTGACTATATATGTTATGTTACTCCCTTGATGCCAAGCACAACAGGGAGAAGACTGAGTATGTTACAGAAGGAAAGAAAAGGAGAAAAGACCACTCTAGTTATTTTTTGTCAAGCTTTACAGTCTTTTCTGATTTCATTCTCTCAAGAACTGAAAATTCTGCTCACCCTTCGAACACTTATAGCTCCGAGGCACGAGAATTGGCACAATTTGAAATGAAATGATCGGTCTCAATTTGGAATAAGTGGAAACATGTATTTGAAGCAGATGGACGAGTGCATTCTATAGTCATTTTTCTCAATACTTATTAATAGACATAGCTGTGGTTTCATTAAAATGAGAAATGGAGTCTAAAAATTTAAAAGGAAGAAAAGATGGAAATACTATAGTCTGACATATATCTTTATTCATAGATTCATTTTCGAAACCATATTTGGCTTTTGTAATTTTAAAAGGTGCCTTGTTTTTTTTAATTTGGAATAGTAATATCTGCTCAGATAAAATGGATATAAAATGGAATAGCATTTCCTTAAAAATATTTTGCCTAGGCAATTAGGTTCAATTCTTTTTTAGAAAAATTTACATCCCCAAATCTATAACAATATCACATTCAATCAGCATTAAGACAAGAACTCAAGATCGCATACAGATCAATAGGCTAGATTCTGCTAAGAGCCTGAATAAAATAACTACATGCTTTACTATTTGTGGAGAATCTAAAGGTCATATAACTCAATATTGAGATAAATTTTCCAAGGGTAGGTAAGTGAAGCAATAAAATGTTTTTGATGGTTACACTTCAGCAGCTAATTTGAATATTTGAACCCTCAAAGACTGAGTAAAGTAGCTTGGCAGGATGATTTATAAGAGGTTTTTAAGGACAGAGAACAAAATACAGATGCACTTTCATAGTGACCAAACTCTGCAGATGA